>VWPU01016972.1:0-139445 GCA_013398955.1 Callaeas wilsoni | reverse complement strand
CACAGCTTATGAAATTGAATTACATGCCATGTAAATCAAACCAATGCCATGATCCAGGAGTAGTCTCCCCAAATAAGAAAAAGGGTGAGGAAGCAGGGGACATGAAGAGGTTCCCACTGTAGCTTTGTCGATTCCCAGCACAGTAACATTCAGTTGTCCCTTGAAAACATCTTAATTCTTGCACAGCAAGTCCTGGTGAGTGGAGCTGTACCATTGAGTGCTTCCTTTCCCCGAAGGGTAGGACTGCAGGATAAAGCTCTACCAGGTGACTCTCCAAGGAACCCGCAGGGAAAGACCTGAGCGAGGTGAGCTGGTTTTGAGTTCAGCATCCTGCCAGGCATCACCTGAGTGTCCCACAAAATCCCAGGTGACTCTCCAAGGAATCTGCAGGGAAAGACCTGAGCGAGGTGAGCTGGTTTTGAGTTCAGCATCCTGCCAGGGATCACCTGAGTGTCCCACAAAGGAACCCAGGTGAGCATGTACCATGTCTCCAGATACCATTCTCGCTGGGAGCAGGCAGAAGTCCCACAGATCCAAACATCTCCGGTCCCTTGAAAGAGCCCCCCTTGCTGACACCCAGCCCACTGAAGAAGTGAGAACGTCCCTGCGTAGCTCTGCCAAAACAGCCTCCACACAGCCTGGAAAGCTCATGGCAGGGAGTCAGATGGGGTGAAACCCAACCTCCCTTGTGGAGCTGGGACACTGAGACACAGTCCTCCCCTCTCCAGAGGTCACGTCTTCTGAAGGAATGGGTCCAGGAGGTCTGGCTGGGTGGGATCACTCCAGTGGCCAAATCCAAACTATGCTGTTTCCACACGCTTGTGACGTGCGCATGTTTTCCGGGCAACACAGACCTTAAATCTGTTTTTGATGCTCTTGGAGCATCTCTTGGTGACAGATGGACTATCACACAGCACAGATCTACCCATTCGGGGAAAAGAAGTAAGAAAAGACACAGACATTTCACCTTAGCTCAGGCAGGGACAGCGGCCGTGCAACCACATCTCTCCCCTCCACGTTCATAAATCTCCTCTGCCTCGCAGCCTGGGTGGTAGCAAGCTCCATCCCTGGCTTGCGGCTTCTCATTTGAGCACTTGAGGGCACTGTTGGCGTTTGGAAAGAGGCAGATTCCTGGGGTGAAAGATTGGTTTCGTGTTGTACCATGCAGAGGCACATCAGTTTTGTACCTTCTGTTCTCAGGGGTTTGTAGCTTTGGCCTGAATACTCCGTCTTGGGCAAAACCTTTCACAGAAAATATCAAGTCATGTGGACTTACTTTATCTTCATTTTTCTGTAAACATTTCTCCCATCTTTTTAAGCCCAAGGCTTCTCTCATGAGGGTCAGATCTCAGGGAAAAGGCTGGGCTGCACAATGAGTTCTTGAGGGGAAGCAGAGAGTTTGATCACATGGAATTACACTTCACCTGCACAGATGGTTTAATTTTCCAAAGCACTGTCGATGCAAGGACGCACAGCCTGTCCATGTGTGAGCACAGACCTCCTCGCTCCCGGTGCCGGTCTCCAAGAAAGGCAGCAGCACAGGCTGTGCTGGGGGTCAGCGCTGCACTGGCTCCGAAGGGCTGCACTCAGCTCTCTGGTGGGAACCTGTGCCAGAATAATTATTTACATGTGCTGGCATAAAGTAATTGCTAATGGAGTGGAACACCATGCACCACGCCTCCGACCTGTCCCAGAGGACGCACTGGGAGTTACCAAGCAAAGCGCACTCTCCATGTACCAAACCAGATTTCCTCCCACTCTGGTCCTCCTCCCTCCTGCCACTGGAGCAGCTGGTTCATGGCGGAGGAGTTTCTGCCACCCTTTGCCCCATCCTCTTGCCTCTGCCAGCACATTCCAGGCTTGCATTCAAAGACTGTAAGTTGCCCTGCTATTCCATCTAAATTGCTCTCAAAACTGATTTGGATGGTGTCTTGGGGAAGGGTGCTCCCATTAAGAAGCAGGGGCTGTAAATGGGTTTGAAATATTTCACTTCTTTGTTTCTCCAGCCAAAGTGAAGTTTCCCTGAAGAGATGGACTTCTGGCACCTAGACTGACTTTGTCGTTCCTGGTCCATCAGCTTCCTTGGCTTTTGACTGGATTACTTTTTATTTCAGTGATTCCCAGGAGAGACCGTCTCCAGGGCATTTGCCATTCCTGCTTCTTTCTATGGGGTATGTGGGGAAAGAAGTCTTATGTCCAGCTTCCCACATAAGGATATCTTCAGGATACTGAACTATGTTCACTCTGTTGCAGAGTGTGGTGGTCCAGTCTGAGCAGAACATGTTGAGGTCAGGCTTTCCAAAGCCATCCTCTGCTTCTCCATCAGATTCCGACTTCTGTGGCCTCTAGAAAGTCCAGTTCCCAGGCTCTGTGGTTGCTATTGCAGTTATCACATATCTGTGATCCGTTACTAAATGTGATCAGGTTTCTTCCAGTCTTTCCACAGACAGGTTGGAGTTTCAGGAGGCTTCAGAGATTCCTTTCAGGATGGGGCACAGCACTTGTCTTCAGCTAAGCATCAATATCCAGCCCTGGCACCACTCCAGGCATGCCTTCATCCTCCACTCAGCCTGCCTAGGCATCTGTCTATGATGTCCGCTCTCCAGTCCCCTGCTATTTGTCCCTGGCCTCTTTTAAGGAAAATCTGACCTTAAAGGTGGCCCAGAGTTCACCTCTTATCTGCTACTGGCAGGTAGGAGCTACAGGTACCTGTCACATTGATTTTTTGTGATCTCACCAGCCTTGCTGAACAAATTTTTGTCCTGTCTCAGTACCCATGTCTGTTGGGATCTTTGGAACATCCCTTGGGCCTCTCCTTCCAGCCACACCAGTACTATCACAAGCTAACAGACTGAAGATCCATCTGTGTGTGGTGAAGGGGATGCCCAGCTCAGCTTGAACTCTTTTCTCTTTCCAAGGCTCCTCAGAAGGGGCTTCCTGGTGAGCAGGGGTGGCTCAGCATCTGCGCTACAGTGAGCTGGGCAGTTCTCCCCTGCCAGAGGCTGCAGCCACCAGCTCCTGTTCTGTGTGAGCACAGCCTCCCTCCTCTCCGTCACTGCTGGTAGCAGAGCAGCAAACTCCTGGCTTGGCACAATCCCTGCTCCACGATCTGCAAGCTGTAGACTGCCCTGGGCACTGAGCACATGCAGTTCTTCCACTGCTTTATTCCCTTTGCAGGCCCTTGCTGCTGCAGAGTTCCCTGCTTCAGAACCAAGTATCTCTTTCTTCTCCTGTGCCTTGGCTTTAGGTAAAAAACAGTATCTCCGTACTCTCATTTTTTCTGGTGACAGCCCCCATCAACACCTCTCTCAGCTGTTCTAGTGCTTCAAACACCATTCCCGGGCTGAAGAGTCTGTTCTTCCAGAAATCATATCCCCGTTTAGATAATAAAGTGTTTTCCTTTCGTTTTCCTGCCTTTGCTCTGGGTGGCCAGCTCCTCTCGCAGCCTGTGTTTCCTTCCATGCATGTGCCTGGGTTTGTCTGTGATCCAGCATCCCCGGTGGTCTGGGTCCCTATGTGTTGTCCATTTGCTCTGTTTCTAGGTGCTGATTTGTTTTCCTATTAATCTCCCTCCCTCCCTTGCTCGGCTCTCCCTAGACTGACTGCTGCCAACATGTTTCATGTATCCTGTGCTGCGTAATAACCCAGGGGAAGGGGACTTCATGCCTGGACCTCGGGGCTCTGTAAGAGCTATTTCCAGAGGTGGCAGGTGCTGGCAGGGCTCCAGCCATGCGTTCCCTTGCTGATTTAGTTGCTCTCCCTCCAAACTGCCCCCCATGGTACATGTCCCTCTGCACGTCCCAGCCTAGTTGCTGCATGGACCATGTTCCTGCTGGGGCAGAGCACTGCCAATCCCTTTTTGGCCCTCAGCACAGGCAGGCAGCTGCATACCCGTGCCTGCTGCTGGCTGGGAGTGGGGAGCGTGCTCAGCTTGCCTGCAACCGTGCTTTGCTTTTTCTGCTGGAGGAGCAGAGGATGGAATCACCTGCAGTCCCCTGGTGGTTCCAAGGTGGTGCCGTGATTTGGATCACAAGCTCCTCTCTGGGCAGCAGTGTTGAGCTGTAGAACAGAGAAGGGCTTGATCATGGAATCACAGAATGGTTTGGGTTGGAAGGGACCTTAAAGCTCATTCTGTTCCACACCCCTGTCATGGGCAGGAACACCTTCTACTATCCCACCTTGCTCCAAGCCCCGTCTAGCCTTGCCTTGAACACTTCCAGGGATGGGACAGCCACAGCTTCCCTGGGTGCCCTGTGCCAGGGCCTCATCACCCTTACAGGAAAGAATTTCTTCCTATCATCCAACCTAAATCTATCCTCCTTCAGTTTAAAGCCAGTCCCTCTTGTCCTGTCCAGGGGGATGTTCTCCATCACTCAGCCACGCAAGTAAATCTGTGCCCTGTGCACCTGCCTGGGGAGCATTCAGCCTCCAGGCCTCCATCACAGAGGAGTAGTGCCTCAGACACTTCACAAGGGTCCTTTCGTGTGGACTGGGACCTGTCCTGTTATAGGATGAATGGAGGCCAAGTGGGAGAGGTCCCGATGGGTGGCATCTAGCAAGGTGAGATCCATCTCTAGCTGACGCAGGCAGAGCAACAGGCACTGCTTATATCGTCCCTTGGCTATCCCAGTCCAAATGCCAGGCCAGACACTTTGGGAAGTGGTGTTGCAGAGCAAGCTTTATTTAAAAATCAGTTTATGGGGTTGCTGTTGATCATCTCTCCATCCCCAACCACAGTATGCTGTCCTTGCTGACTGCTGACTCCTTCGTTTGGGCTAGAGATTAAGTCCTGGGGATGACTTGAGGGTGAGGAATGGGTAAATATAACCCCTATCTGCTTTCTACAGCAGTCACAGTCAGCTGGATGGGAACAGTAGGGGGGATGGCACGGCATGAGAGACAGGAGAGAAATTAGTAAAATCATCTTTGTCCCCCAAGAAAACATGCTCCTGGTAAGGGGAAAGCTGACCTGAAACCTGGACGTGGGAGGATGGAGTCAGTCTCCTGTGTCCACGGTTACCACCCACTCCCTCTGCTATCACAGAGGAGCCTCCAGCTCTTTCTGGTGTGGGAAAGCAGCCAGCCTCACTGGGCAACTTTATCCTGACTTGGTTGGCACTGAATTCCCTCAAAAGTTCACCATGTTTTCACATGGGAAATTCAGGCTCTCTGTGAGCTACCCCTGCCCAGCAGCCTCCCTTAGCAGTCCAGACCTCCTCCTCAGGCTGCCCCAGTGCGTCCTGCTCCCCTGGGAGCGGCCAAAATGATGGACACTGGCCCTGTCCACAGGCCCAGCTGGGGCTGCAGCAGCCCTGCCCAACCTGGGTCCCAGATAAATCATCAGGACAGGGAAGTCACGGCATTTATAAATATTGATCCTGTCTTCGGGGAAGTTCACCATTTTGGAGAGGGAGGTTTTTCTAAATAGCATTAAGTAGAGATGCTGAAATTATTCTTGGCTCTGTCAACAGCACGGGTCTGTGTGGCTGCCCTGTGTGTGGGGCTGAGTGCTCTGGCCTGAGCCCACTCCCTGCTCCTGCTTTTCTCCCTTGGGGCTTTGGGCCTTGGGGTTATTTATTTTGGGATCTCTCCCAGCAGAGCACACATGGAAAAGGTCTGTCTGTCACAGAGCTCTTTACAAGGGAAGTGTTTTAGGCCTCTGGCTGTTTTAGCCCTGTCCCCACACACTGGGGACAGGTTGTGAGTGACCACCCACCCCTGCCCAGCTGGCCCTGTGCTGGCTGTGTGCTGTGCTGTCTTCTAACGTATGGGACCCAGCAGCAGTCATCCTCTGGGAAAAACTCCACTGGCACCTCCTCTGTACCTCACAGGCACCAGCACCACCTGGAAAAAGGGAGGGGAGACTCAGAAATAGGGTGGTGAAAGGTTTCCAGCAATCTTGCAAGGCTCCAGGTGGGTTATGTGGGTTAAGCATTTCTTATCAAGCCTGTGGGTCAACCTCTGGAGGTTTTTTACTCCAGGATGCAGAATGGCACATGTTCTGGAGGGCTGGAACACTGCTCTTGGATGTGAAAGGTCACTGGGTGAAAAGCAGAGACCTTGATTTAGCCTGATCTCCTGGGATGGGAACCTCCAGAAAGAGAAAGTGGTTCAGTCATCGTAAAATGGTTTCAAATTCAACTTGATTTCAAAATTTCAGATTCATGTAATCCCTCAGCAAGCAGTGCTGGATGTCTCTCTAGCAACAATTCCTTAAATATATGAGTATGACTGCCCTGTCTGGGGCCACAGTACAGATCAGATGGATAACCATAGTGGATCAGCAGAATAAACCAAAGCTGTTCTCATTTATCTGGGCAGCTTGGGAGAGTGCTGTGAACCAGAGGTCATCTTCTCTATTCATGTTTTTGCTGTTTGCCCTGACCTGACAGCTGAGGACATTTCTTCCTGAGACTGACCTACAGGAGAGGACAGGCGTAGGGACAACAGACCAGATGGATGGTGAGCATTTGTCATCCTCCCAGGAGAGCCTCCAGCCTAGCCAGGCCCCAGGGGCAGCACAGAGCTTCTCCATGTTTCTGGGGTCTGGTGAGGATTTTGAGCAATAAAGTGTGCCAGAGTGTGGGCTGGCAGGTGTGAGGTGCCAGGGCAGCACAGGGGGCTCAGGAGACCACAAGCATCCCGGAGATCCCATTGCTGAACTCAAACTAGCTCGGTATGATCCAGCCTGTCCTCCCTCCTCAGCACAGTGCGTTTGCTGCTCCAACAGTGCTGGGAGCACAACTGAGCTGAAGAGACCCCATTCCTGAGACCAGTAGGGACAAATGAAGGGCCAATCCTGCTCTCTCCTGACTTGGAGGGGATCCTCTTCTTTCATCCTAGGGAAAGAACTGTTTCTCACAACAAGCACAGGGACCTGTTGGAAGGACACCTTCCTGGGTAACTGTGCATCTCCTGAGTGGTGAGATGGGCTTTGGAGCACACGGTGCACTGGAAATCCTAAGGCAAGGTGAGCCACTTACCAGGCAGCCAGAGCAAGTTCTGGACTGGCACACACCCATCCTGGTCACTCCTTTCTTCCTGAGCTCTGCCCCTTTCACCACCTGGGCAAGGCTTTGCATCCCTTCCTGAGGAGGAAGACAAATTGCTCCATGTGTCCCCACGCACCCCATTCCAGAAGGGAGAGCAGAAAGGCTGCTCTGCAGCACCAGGCAGGTGCTCCACTGGTGATGTGTGTGGCCAGCCTGGAGCAGAGCCCACCTCAGCCTGGAGCCCTGGGCTGAGGCTGTGCAGCTGCAAGTGGGAACAGTCAGACAGCAGCTGTCCCAGGCAGCTTCCTCCTGGAAGCTATCAGTGGAGGCTGAAGTGGGGCTCTTGGGCTCCCCTGCCCTGCCCAGGGAGCAGGTAGCCAGTAGAGGCAATACCTGTGTGCAGAGCTCTGTTCTGCACATCAGCAGCCAGACCATGAACCCATTTGGAGTTTGTCAGCCACTTTTGTGATCCGTGCTGCTGCTGCTGCTCACCTGTGCAGGGCTGAGCCTCCTTACCCCAGGGAGAGGATCCCCCATGGGTGGGGGTCTTTTGAGCTGGCAGAACAGACTAACTCGTGGCAATGGAAATTCAGCCTTGGAATGAGTCAGATACTTGAGTCAGCAGGTCCCAGAGCACAGGCTGCGCCCAGCCTTGCGCAGGGAGAGGTCAGCATCCTGCTTGTGCTGCGCAGGGTCCGCGTGGGGACAGCGAGGGCAGGCCTGGCTCTACCCACAGGGGACACAGAGGTCTCTGAGCAGGGGAACAGGGTAGGTGGGTACCTCCTCACCTGCCATGCTCTGCTCCGTGGGGTCTGTGGCCATGGCAGAGGGGCTCTGCAGGAGTTACGACCCTGGTGAGCGAGACACCTCCTGCTCTGGGAGGGGAGAGCCCCAGGTCCGTGCTTACCTGCCATGGCTGAGTGTGCAGGACAGAGCAGCACTTCATGGGAAGAGTCCCTTCACTGCAGTCCCTGTGCCACGGTCCCTGCAGTCTGCAGTGGTTCCTCTCTGCTGCTTGCACACCTGGTTTTTGCAAAGAACAGGCAGCTGAACTGCCCCCTCATGCCCCATGGTGCCCCGCACACACTGTGCTGGGTGCAGTGGGCAGGGGCCTGATGGCCATCTGTGTCCGGCCACCAGAATCCTCACTGGAGAGCTGCCACTCAGCTCAGGAGCCAAGGGAAAGCTCTACCTGGTTTTGCCAGGGGAGGGACCATACCAGCATGAGACCAGGAAGAGCAGGGCATGTGGGATGAACATAAAGCCAGGGAGATGCTTAGCTTGATGCTCAAGATGACCCTACCCCACCATCTGTGCTTTTGCAGAAGCTGAAGCAGATGGAACATGGCAGGGAATTGGTTTTTATTCATTCTCTCAGCACTGAGCATTTCAGGAGAACAAAAACTTTACAAATAAATGTCAACCTTCTCTGTCCCAAAACCCTTCTGATGGACCATCACAACGACACTTACGGTGTGCTGGTGAACCAGAGCTCTGTCCTTCAACCCTAACCCTGCAAAAACATCTTCCTTTGACACAGCTTAACCTTTGTAAGTGAGCCTTGAGAATCCTAACCACAGCAGTGCTTCTGCAGAGCAAAGTCTTGGGATCTTCAGACAGCTCTGGTAGCAGGGTGAGACACATCAACCATTCTCCTGCAAATGCTCCAAGACCACATGCAGGCCAGTGTTAAATAAATGCATGTTTATGGTAAACCACCAGGGACATTGGTCTGTGAGATGTTTGATCTCAGTCCAAGGTTGCCGTCACAATTTTGCTGTTCCTCACCTTGAGGTTAAACCACAAAAGCCTTTTCTTTCTGCAGAGCTGAGAGAATTCCTGACATTTGCTGTAGCAGTAGGTCACTTGCATCTGCAACTACTAATGCAGGCTGCTGGAGCAATACCCTATAAAGAAACTAGAAATTCAGAAGGACTGTAGCCAACCCCACGAACAAGGCATTTGATATTTTTAGGATATATTTTCAAGCAGCTGAATGTTCACTCACCACAGTTAGAGCCCCAAGAGGAGATCCTCCTGATCTCCTCTGAAGTTAAACAGAGGATAGAAACAAACCTGAAGGCTCCAATTTTCATATACTAAGGGCAGTTCAATTAATAATTAAAATGATCAAGAGGCTGGAGGGGTTGTCTTGTGAAAAGCACTGAAAAGATTGGGATTTGTGAGTTTGAAGAGAAGAAAACTGGGAGGGATGTGACTGAAGTGACTGAAGGGAGTGAATCAGGTGAAATTGAAATCAATCCCAAGGCCTAGAGCTAGGGGCAGTCACTGGCACTGGTAGGATATCACTCTGAAACAGGGAAAAGGAAAGATTTCTTCACGCAGTGAGTAAAATGTCAAGCATTTGCTGCCACAAGAGGCTGTCAGCATGGGTGGAAAGGGATCAGACCAGCTAATGAAGAGCAGGTCCATGAGGGAATATCAGAGGGATCAGTCAGACATGTGCCTTCTGCTGTCCCAAGCCCAGTGACCACGAATGCTGAAGTAGGAAGTGCTTAGGCTGCAGAAGGCTCCCCGAAAACAGCATCTCCTATTGCCTCTGCTAGTTGCAGGCAAGACAGGCTGTAGCTCTGACCCAGTAAGGTTCCTATTCCCTTTCCTGATCCAGTTTGCTTTTGCAGGATTTTTCCATTAGTTAGCACTCAGCTAATGGGGCATCTCAGCAATGGGACTGAGCCCATGGGGATAACCTCCACCCTCATCATGGTGAGGACAAGCTCTTACTGATAGGGCTGGAACAGATGGGAAGCGTGTGTTGTGCCCGTGTCCAGGCAGTGGGACCGTCCACACTCAGCTCCAAACACGTAATGCCCTTGGCAGCTCGACCCTTGCCTGCACAGCCCTGAACTGCCTGTGCCTCGGGCTGGAGCCAGAGCCTAGCTGTGCCTCTGTTCTGGAGATGCAAGCCCAGGACAGGCCCCAAGTGCGTCCTGAAAATGCAAATGCAGGCACTGGTTAGAGCTGTGCTGGTCCAGACAGGATCTGTGCCAGTATGGGTGCAATGGGGACGTGCCATGGGTGCACAAATCCTGCACACCCACGGCAGAGCTGGGTACCATGCACCATACAGACTCATGCAGGCCATGCAGTTTTAGTTTTTTCTCTTCAGGGTCTTTGCAGAGACAAATAACACATCTGCTTTTCCAACATATTTCTCCTAAATTATTGAGACTGTTTTGGATGGGGCTTGGAGCAGTCTGGTCTAGTAGAAGATGTCCCTGCCCATGGCAGAGGGTTGAAATAAGAAAGTCTTTAAAGTCCCATCCAGCATAAACTGTTCAGTGACTCTGTGAGTCCCACCTCAATAGGAGGCATGATGTTCAGACAGAGCTAGGACATCACAATAATGAACCACTCTCCCAGCCAAGCTAACACCTGTCTCACTCCAAGTGCTCCATGATGAGAAAGTGCTCAGAAAGTTGTGTAGGAAGCAACTATGGATGGGTAAAATGGGTTTGGTTTGATTAGGAAGAAGGCTCTGTCTTCATCTCTCAGTTTCCAACATATTCCTAGTTTCACAGAGAAGTAATTTAGAAGACTTTAAGTCCTTCCCAGGGCACAGAAACTTGTGTGTGAGGATACAGCTGTGTTTCTTCCCATCTGTATCAGGATTCAGGACTCCTCACAGCCTCAGTAACATGTTTAGGTGAAACTTGTCTGCAGCAGTGAGCTAAGGGGTGCAGGTCAAGCCCAGGATTTCAGTTTGACCAAAGCATCCACTCTGGCTTCAGGCATGAGATGCGTTTCAAAACGTGACTGGTCAGGGATAAAAGCTGCCGTTGTTCAGCAAGACAAAGCTGCTGATGAATTTCCCTCCCTTCTGAATCCTTCCCAGGTGATATCGGTTCCTGGAAGTGACTCTCTCAGCCAGGAGTCTTGGTCAAGTAACTTGGACAAACAATATTTAGCCTCAAACTATTTTGAGACTATTTTTTTGCTTATTTGCTGTTCATTCACCACACTGCATGACTGGGCTGCTTGGCCGCATGCAGTGCCTTCTGATCATGGATTGGGTGGGCCTGAATCTTCACAAAGAGAAGGAAGGTGGGTGCAGCTGGTACAGATTTGTTTTGTATATTTGTTCTGTCCTCCAGCGAGTGCCAGCATCCACAGCTGATGTTTGCATCAGCCTTCGTGCCGGGCAGAGCACCAGGAAGGTGGCCAGCTTGGCTGCCGTGTGGGAAGCCTGCAGTTTAAGTCACATTCATGTCAGATGCCACCTTCCTACCATGATGCTTGTCTGAGTCCTCCCACATCAGAGACAGGGCATTTGAGATACAAAGACCAGCTACATAAACCTTCATCTGACTGACCAGAAGACATCTTTTTGTGGCAGCGCTGCGGCCTTCTTAGAACCACAAGACACAGAGGAGCGACGCCATCCCCACAGAGCAGAACTACAACATTTGTATGCTGTGATCGTTGTAATATCATCCAGCAATGCCCTGGGAGCTCCTGCACTATCTCCCAGTCTCCCTAATTCAGAAACTCGGATTTGTTGTGATGCCACCGAAGGTGCCTGGAGAAGTGATGAGTCCACTGACTCCTCCTGGGCCAAAGCAGCTCGTAAAAGGCTTCTGCTGTGCCAGCTACAGCCCAGCAGTTTTCATCACCACACTCATGAAAGATTTATTTTTCCTTTCTAAAGGCAGGAGGACATAATCCCCAAATGAAAATATCATTAACCCTCTAGTATAACTAGGAAGAGGGAATTCCTGAGCAAAGTGTGTCCTGAGCATCAGGACGCAACATCCCCTCTGCTGACCCTTGAGGACACAATGTCAACAAAAGTTCAGGCTGAACTCATTTTATATTTTCTTTAAGAAAATTTATTTTCTGTTTTGTTCTGAGAAGCCTAACCTGTTGCTTTCCTAGAATGAAATATTGTTCTGCTGTTCTAGATCTGTCTTTTAGGAGAATTACAGAAATTTTCAAATGAGGCAACCCAATGAGTTTGGGAGTAATGAGACCTGGAGCTGCCTCCCAGCAGTGCCTGGGGAAATTAATTGTATTGCATGCTGAGGGAACCTTCCAAGGGTCATCAGCCAGGATCCTCTCCAAAAGTGACACTCTGCACATTCATGAAATCCTGCCCTTGATACCCTTATGTTACCAACCTTGTCAGGCTGGGCTGAGACAGGTAACATCAATTCACTCCTGGAAGCTGGGCTGAGTGCAAGAAGGAGCAACTGAACTGCCACAAGTTCTGGCCATGGCACTCCTGTGTCACCAAGTTTTGTTCCATGCAACTTCCCAGGAGCTTTCTCCTCATGAAAATACATTTCCAAAATATATTTTTAAAATATCAGTCAGCTGCAGAACGGTATTCATTCGCATTTGCCAGGTTTTGAACGAGCACCCAGGAACACTGCATTGATGGAGGAGAAGAAAGGATCACAAGGAAGGTTCAATAGCAGACATCCCGCAGTCTCAGGCAGGACTTGGTGCACAGGAAGAGCAGCTTTGTGCTTGTCTGCCTTTGCCAATGCCAGTGGGAGCTAAGCCTGGCCCTGCCACCATCTCAGTGTGATGGAGATGGAATATCTTTCTCATACCACCATGGGTCATTTCAGGTTTTCTTAGCTGAAAATTCACATTTTTAACTTCACCAAGACCAACAGCTTATGATTCAGTTCACATCCACAGAAAAGTGGCCAGTCTACATTCCAAGGCTGTATGGGATGAAGAGTTTACCACGTCTCCGGGCTCCTTGTTCCAATGGTCAGTTATTCCCACTGTTAAAAATAGTTCCTTTATCTGAAGCCCAACAACCACCAGCTTTGCTTTCCAATCCCTGGATATTTTTCTGTCTTTGTCTGCCCTCTTAAACAGCCTTTGCACTCAAAGTATCCCCCCACATCAGTTCTCACAGACCACGATTAAATCACCTCTTAAAAACCAGATAAACTAAACAGATCATGTTCCATTTGTCTCTCACTGAGAATGATTTCTAGCCCTGGGATAATTTTCTCGTTCTTTCCTGAGTCTTTTCCAAGTTTTCAGTGTCACTCTCAAGCATAAGCACTAGACCTGAATGTGCCATTTCGGTGATGATGACACTAAAATTACATGCAGGAGCAGTGCCACCTCCATGATGTTCCTGGCTTGTGCATGTCAAGGTCCTGTCCAGCCTTGCAGTGGCAGTGGGACTGTCTGTTCTTGGGTTTTGGCTGAAGCCTGAACCCTCCTAGGAGTCCCTGTTTTCCCTGCTGCATTATGGCAGAGTGGCCTGCACATCTCATATCAAGCCACCATTAAATGTTGACTGAAGTGTCCCTGATTTTCTGTATTCCAGTGCCTACGAACCCCTCATCCCTCCAGCCTGACTTCTTCCTGTGCCACCAAGTATCTGTCTGTGTTTTTCTTTAGATAAGGTTTTATCCCATCCCAGACAACCATTCTGTGCTGTCAGTAATCCCATAAACAAATTTTTCCCATGATGTTCTTGTGCTTGCAGCACACCAGTTGCTTCCAAGAGGGAAAGAAAATCTCTACTATCCCTTTGCAGTACAGACCAGGTGATTTCTGTAGCATTAAGTCAGGTATTTCTAAAATGAGAATGTTTTAGGAAGCATCACAGGCAGTCCAAGGTTTGCATTGTGGGAAGGGTATCATGGGCTTGGCAGAGGCAGTGCATCCCACTCTGAAAAACCATCTGAAGTACTGAGAGGAGTTTCCATTTGGAGGGATTCACATTTCTTCTCCAGCTGCAGAGAATCCCAGAGAGCTCTTAGACTAGACAACAAAGTGAGGCAAAGCTGAATGATGAAGTCCAATTTTTCAATTAGCAAACAAGAGTAACGGAATCAGGGAATCACAGAATATCCTGAGCTGGAAGGGACCCACAGGGATCATCGAGTCCAACCCCTGGACTTCAAAGACACCCCAACAATCCCAACGCCTGAGAGCATTGTCCAAATGCTCCTGGAGCTCTGGCAGCCTTGGGACCATTCCCTGGGGAGCCTGTCCAGTGCCCCACCACCCTCTGGGGGAAGGTCCTGTCACTGTTACCAGAGAGCAGAGATCAGCATCTGCCTCTTCACTGACCCTTGTGAGGAAGATGTAGATTGTTTCCTCAGGAAGCTGTAGAGTCAATGAAATGCAGCCTCCCAATCCCCCCAAATTCTTGGTCCAGCATCCATGCATGTACCTTTTAGGAGAGCTCAGGAGCCTCTTGCAGCCCCAGGACAGGTGGAGCCAAGGCAGCAGCATCGCATCCTGGCTGTGGCTGCCCCTCATTCCCCCTGCTGAGTTCTCACACTCTCCTCCAGCTCCCCTCACTGCACATCACAGGGATCCTTCCCATCTCGTCAAGGCTCTTAGTTAACAAAGTATTTAAGAGGTTTTGGTGCCTCTTAATAATGCTCTTAGATATATCTTCGATGTTAAGAGGTAAACTTCAGTGAAGTACTTTGCCATGGGAGGAGCATGGAAACATCAGTTGGATTGTACCTGTTTGAGCTGTATTGCTGAGGGGATGGTGTCAAACCCAAGCCCTGTGAAGCTAGAGGCAACCTGTGAGATTTCAGCAGAGAGGTTGGATGGGTTCCAGAGCCACCAGTCTGAGCCCAGAGCCCTTCACTGTCTCCCTGCACATCTCATTTGGCTCTGCACGTGGCCAGGAGAGGGGTGGGCTGAGGCTGTGTGAACCGAGGCTGTGTGACCTGAGGCTGTGTGAACCGTTTGGTAGACCATAACTTGCTTTGTCTCAGCCATGAACAGCTCAGGGCAGCCTGTGCCCCGAGTCCTCTGATGGGCAGCCTGGGCAGAGGCTGGTGGATTTCTGATTAAATAGTTTAAAAAGAGTATTTGGAGGAAGGGGAGAGTGAAGTCAGCTGAGATAAAAGGAATGTTGTTCCCAGACATTAAGAATAATGGAATGGGGAACTACCACAGGCTGTGAGGTCCCCACTGCAGAGTAAATCCAGACCTTCATCCCAGGGCAGAGAGGAGGACCCCGGCATGGGTCCCACATGGGTATCAGGTAAAGGGGTGGCAGTCTGCACACCTCTGACCAGCTCAGACCATGGCATGAGGTCTCAGGAGCTGAGAAAGGCTTTATTTTCAGAGGAACAGGCTCACAGAGGATTCCCTTTGGGAACAAGATGAATTCCTGGATCTTTCCTGGCACCACCTCATCAAAGCTGTGCTTTCCCCAAGCACCAGGAAGATGCACTCAGCTCCTGCTGCTTGTGTGACTGCATCAGAACATCCTGCACCTCTCACTGCTCCCACCACCCATCCACAAGAACCCAGCAATTGCCAAGCAAAGGAAATAACCAACTCTGCAGCAGCTATGTCTCAGATGGCAAAAGCTGGTAAGAGACTCTTCTAGCTTTTCTGGATGGCTTTTGTACCTGTATTTCTTTCACTCCTTTGCTAAGTGCCAGTTCCTGACCCAGGACCTGGCCTTTGGGGCCCAGGCCACCCTGCAGCCCCCACATCAACACACACAAGCCCTGTGAGGAGGAGAACCTGGCAAGAAGACTGGGAAATATTGTCACTTCAGCTGAGGTCACCCTCCAGCCCATCTTCTACCCAAGAGACCTCAAATGAAGACACTGGAAAATAACACTGGAACAAATTCAGATGTTACTCTCCAGCCTGTCATTACCCTGAGTCAGACGGAGACAAGTGAAGAGCCTCTACCCAGGCTGAATTGTAATTGGAGTGATGGAAAAGACCATTAGGTCATCTGGGCCATCTACCCCCACCAACACACGCCTGTTCTCTGCTTCATGTTATCTAGTGCTGAGCTTGTGAGTCAAGTGATGCTTCCAGTTTCCCACGGGAGACTTCTCCTAATAAAACTAATAGCTGAGATGGAAACGTTTCATGATATCCTGCCTAAATATGCTGTTGCTTACATTCATCCCATTACTCCTGCTGATCCTCCCTCTGGAAGCACATCTCTCCTTGGTGTTCGTGCCCATCATCCTCCTGCTGACAGTTACAGTCAGATTTTCCCTGGGTTGCCATCTAGACAAGCTGCATTTTACTGTTTGGTGGTAATGACTCCAGACCCAAGGCTGCAAATAGCTTTCTTTGTCCTTGGAGCCTTTGGACTCCTCCTAAGAAGTTAGATCCCCCAGATGTTCTGCAATGAGAAATATTCTGAAGAGTTTTTCGTGCAAATTTAAGGATGAGGCTTAGAGAGATGGACCATTGAGCCAAGTTTCTCATGATAATTCTTTATCTTTTGTTCTGATCTAGTTTTCCTTCTTTAAAATTTATTCTCTGATTTCTCCAGGGATCTTCTTCCCGTTTCCACACTTAATTAGAGCTTGAAGCCCCAACAAGGCACACGATTCCACTCGGAGGAATGCTCCAGGTGCCAGGTGACTTAAAGGTATTCCATTTGTAAAGAGACTCTGGCATTTCCTTGCAAGGTAGAAGATGGAAAAGAAGGAAGATAGGTAAATCTATAGGTTGATGCCTTTAGGAGCAAGAGATGTAGCCATGAAACTTTCTAAAGGTTTCAGTGCACACAGCCTGGCTCCTTCCCCTCACTGTGAATAAGAGGCTTATTAAAATAAGTGGTTTTCGGGGTTGTGTAAGCCCCGTGGCAGAGCAGTTCTCCAACATTAGATGCTGCAAGAGTGGGGAACCCCCTCGGTGCCTGGCAAGCTCAGTGCAGCATGTGCTCCTTGCCCACCTGGTGCTGCTCAGCCCTTGCAGGTGAGCAGAGCACCCTCTGCTCCTTGTGGCTTCCTCCGAGGACACAGCCGGGAGCATCCTGGCAGCAGTGAAGAGTACGGAGAGGAAGGGCCTGAATGAGTCAGAGGCACACACAGGGTGTGTCACATCATAGGTTTTTCCTCAGAATTGGACCTGGCTTTCAAAACACTTCTTACCCTTAGCTTCTGACAAAAAACCTTGCCATGCAAAATCCTGCCATGTTGCCTCAATGCCACCAGCCTGGAAGGCCACCATCCCTGAGGGGAACAGTGTCTTGCAGGGAGCAGAATGAGCCACAATCCAAGATGGAGCCTCTGCGTAGGACAGATAAACAGAGCCGTGCCTGCAACAGGAAATTAAGTTAAATTTAGAAGAAATAATTTTTTCCTTGGTTGAGTGAGATGAGAGATCCTCCTTCTGTTCTTCATTAAGCAACAAAGGGTGAAACCAACAGCAAATTGTGTGCAAACCACCCAAACGCGGCCCTGAACTCCTGAAACATCTTTATTCACTTAATCTGGGATTCAGGAAATTCTCATCCAAGCCAGTTTTATTGGGTGGTTTGCATTGAGCTCTCAGCCTCCCAATCAGTAACAGATGAACAATTTTGCATAACATTTTTCTCCTGGGTTTTTGGCTCTGCTCCTCCTTTCTAGCAGCTGAGCTGATGAAGCAGGCCTGTTGTTCACCCTTTCGGAGACGCCAGCCTTGCTCTGATTCTGGGAATGGACGCAGGCTGCCCTGGGTTCTGATCAAGACTATGTCCTACCTTTCTGGATTCGCCTCCATTGGTGGCTCATCTCCCCATCTCCTCTGTCCCCACCTCCTTCCTGATTCCTTCCTCCTGCTGCTTCCAGGGCTGGCATCAGGTACTGAGCCCTTAAAGAGCAGCCCAAACCAGGTCCCAGCTGCTGAAGGGCAGCGGTAGATGCTGACAAACTGCAGCAGCCTGACTGTACGGGCATCTGCTGAAAAAACACAACGGGCACAGGTCCAGCTGTGGCTGGAGCTGCATGAGGAGAAGAGCTGCTCTGGGGGATGATCTGCCCCTCAGCCCTTCTCCAGGCAGGTGGCTGCTTGGCTTGTTTTCACTGTTCCCTCCCGGGCAGAGCTGTTGTGACTGGGAGCAGAGCACAGACGGGGTTCTGTGCCCCTGGGATGCCTCCAGCGCTAGAGCCCATGTTGGTCCATTACCCAGTGCTCGTGAGGGTGTCCCTGGCTGTGGGACGTGCCGTGCCTGCAGAGCTGCAGGCAGTGTGAGGACACGTGCCAGGAGTGGTGGGGATGAGTCCGTGCCTGCATCCACACTCATCCCTGCGGCCAAGGTGGTGCCAGTCCACAGGGCTCCTCTGCCCTGCTGGGAAGGCACAGCTTTTGGACCACTGAGAGAAAGCAAAAGGAAAAGGGTGAGACCCTGGGGAAAAAAAGGGCCTGGAGAAATCCCAGCTCTCTGGCAAGGGACTGTTTGTGTGTGCACCCCATGGCAGTGCACGTGTGTTACTTGTCAGCATCTCTGCCTCCACCCCGTGCCTTGGCTGCCCGGAGCTGAAGGCCAGTCAGGAAATGAAAGAGCTGCTGTGTCCCTGCCTTGTCCTCCCTCATGGGTAGGCTCCCTCACCTGCCCATCACCCCCTCACCCTTGCAGACCCTCTGGCAGCCGATTTTGCAGGAGGATGTTGCCGCCTTGATGTTTCAGCACTGCCAGTTCCCAGAATAACCGGGTCCCGGGGCTGGGGAAAAACACTTTGCTCAGCTGGTGTGTTTGCTCCGATGCTTCAGCACAGGCTTTTAATATTACAATGCCTCTGAGATCTGGGACTTAGAAGGGGATTTGCTGCCATGTGCCTGACAAAGAGGAGTGACCTCAGTGACACCAGAGAGCAGAGAGTATATAAAACCTTTCTGGGCTCTGTGTAGGAGTGCCGCTTTCCTTTTTGGCTGCTCTCAGCTCCATCAGCTCTCTCCACACATGGGTCTCCCTGATGGTCCCTCTTGGGCGGAGAGACGGCTGGGCAGGAGATGAGTGTTCACACAAATGGGCTTCACGTAATTTGCAGAGCTCCCAGTTTCATGCCCTGAATTTTAAGCACAAGATTGATTCCCCTCATTCCAGCAGGCCTGCACCTTCTCTTCTCCATCCTTCTTCCTCTCTATCCTCCAACCCATCTGCATGAACTGCTTTCCCCATGCACTGGCTCTCCAGGCGTGAAGGAGCTCCCTTCCCCCTCTCTCTGGCTGCCCACAGGGACCTGATTCTGACTCTATTTTTTACCCAGGTCTCTCCTACGCGGTTGGGGGATCACCACTGTGTTGCAAAGTTGGAACTGCGTCAAATCAACATGTCAAAGATCATATTAGCCATTCCTTCACTCACCCTGTGAAATATTGGCCATTTTCTGCCACATGGAGAAAAGTAAGTTTCAAACCCAATGGGAAAGGCAGGAAAAACAGTCATTAATAACTGTACTTAATTACAAACTAATTTCTTGGAAAATGTGTTTGAAAGCAGCTGGCAACAAGTTGAACTGTGTGGAAAGTTTGAAGAACACCAGACCAGACATTAATTAGTCAACAGCCTCCAGAAAAGGTCAAGCTCTGGAAATATTTAAAGGCCCCTTAATAAAACGAATTTTAATTCCAATGCTGAATTAAACCTTCATTGCAAATCCCCAGAAAATAGACTCACTCCCCACAGACATGCTGCACATGTTTGAGGGAGACTTGCTCTCCACACACCACAAGCTCCCTATGGAGTTTCCCAAACCATCTCTTCCAGTGACCTCCTTCTGGCTGGAAATGCCACACAAGCACCTTCTTTCTATCAAGGGCTATTGTTAGCACAGGACCTCACACACCAACCTCTCCAAATTATCAGCTGGCCTCCGTAGTGCAGCAAGACCTCTCTAGGAGCCTGGTGCCACTGGTGAAATCTCATCTGAAACCCACCCTTGGGCATGGAGAGAGACGATCCCTTGGGAAGACCTGCAGAGATGCTGTGACCGTATGCAGTGTGAACAATGATATTTTGGTAAGGGACCACACCGTGCTTGCTTCCAGCAGCCAAACAGCACCATTGTTACACTGTTCCTGTTCCTTGAAACGCAAGGATATGGACAGGTATGGTTCATGGTGTGGGTCCCTGCAGTTCTGGCAGGAGCAAGGATCTTTCCCTTTGCCACACCAGGAATCATGTCCTGGGAGTAGGGTGCTGTTCACCAAACAAAAAAACCCCAAGGAGAACAAGAAAGAGAAATATCTATTTGTAAAGGGTGACACTCACCCAAGAGGCATTGGACAAAGCCACTCCCAGCAGACACATTCTATGCCTCTGTGCTTGCAATATTTCATTGCTCCTTGCTTATCTGTTCTCCAGCCCTGTCCTTATCCTGGCCTTCTCCAAGAGCACCCCTCGGCAGATACCCTGCAGGAGAACCTGTGTGAGAGCACTGGGAATGTCTTGACCCTTACAGTCAGAGGAGCACATGTACCAGTCACCTTCCTCATGGGAAGACATACCACTGACTTCATCCCACCACAGCCACTATCACCTCCCATAGGAAGGTACCCCTGCTCAGGTCGTGTTGCCCCGAAAGCATGGATCCCAGGTGTGCACGGGAAGAGCATTCCTGGTCTTGTGGTGTGGGAGCCACATGCTGAGCCTCCACACTAACTGCCCACTGCTTACCCGTCCTGCCTGCCACTCCTCTCTGCTGCAGGCTGCTGAATGACATGAATCCCTCCAGGAGGTGGGACTGGGACAAGCCAGGAGCTCAGCGGTGGGTGGATTTTGGCAGCACACAATATCACTGAACACGCATCATGCACATTTGACTGAGTGTAAGCTGGTATCTCTGAGCTCTCCCACTTCTGCTGGCTCATCTGCCCACCTAGTTCTGAGGCAACGATGAATCCCAGACCCTCCTATGCTCCTCAGCCACTTCCAGAGCAACTGGCAGGAAGTAGCAGCTTCCAGATCTGCAGGAAGTTGTGAATAGCTTGGTTTCAGAAATAGCAAAGTGTTTGGACTGCAGGTGTTTCCAAAACAAAACATCTCAGTAGCTTTCCTTATTTGAGAGGTTTCATGAAGTTTGTGTCAGTCCAGCTCAGACAAAGGCATTCTCCTAAGATTTCAAGCTTTTCAGGGGAGGCACTTTTGCCATGTGACAGCAAAATATTGCCAGTGCCAACAATCACAGAATCAGAGAATGATTTTGGTTGGAAGGTACTTTAAAGTTCATGTCATTCCATCTCCCTGCCATGGGCAGGGACACCTTCCACTAGACCAGAATGCTTCAAGCCCTGTCCAACCTGGCCTAGAACACTTCCAGGAACGGGGAGCCCACAACCTCTCTTCTCAAGATGTTGGCAAGGCTTTGGAGTCACACGTCGGACCACCAAAACATTGCTCTGTTCTTCTTTTCTCCTCCTGGCACATTTCCTGCAGAAGAGGGAGACAGGTGCACTCTCACATTCTATCACTAACAGAGAGGCAGGAAGCAGCAAAACAAAATTCCCAAGCCTTTCCCACAAGCAGAAATGTTTTTCAATAGAAATTGTAAGGTATCCTTTTCTAATCTCAGCCTTGGACTGGTCTGCTGGAGCTGGGAGAGCTGTTTCTGTCCTTTACTATTCAAAGGTGCTTGGTCCATCTTTGAAGTATCTGTACAAGGTTACTGGAGAGGCCAAGCTGCAAATCCAGACCTGAAGGTTGCAAGGAGCAAACAGAGAGGATGGGTTTGTCTGGAGTTCATTTCAGACATTTCCTTTCCTTCTGCCCCACATCATCTCAGCCCTCCCCTTTCTTACAGGAGATGGCACAGCAGCTGCTGCTTCTGAGGAGACACCAGGACCAGCTAGGTGATACGTGTGCTTGGAAATCTTGCTTTCAGATCAACCATCCCCTTATGCCAGACAGAGTTTTATCACCTCATTGATCCATTTTGGGGGACACATTACAAGAAAAGAGAGAGAGAAAGAGAGTGAAAGAGAGAGAAACTCTCCTGTAAGCCAAGAAAAAGAGATGCTGGAAATACACAGGAGAAATTCTGGTAGTGAGAATGGGCTCAAGTCTCTGGGGATCCAAGGCAACAAAATAGTGACATATTTTGTCCTTTTTGAGGTAATTTCTTGAATCAGACAGAAACAGCACACTGGTATCTGGCCATCTTCAAACAAGCCCTAAGATCCAAGGGGCTTCACCAAAGCAGAGCACAGCACACCTACAGGGAAACCCTGTGTCTGATGACAAAAGTGAAGGTGACTTCAGAAGAAACATGAAGTGTCTTGCCAGGAATTGCTGTAGACTCAGATCTTTGGCCTCCATCATGTTTACAGCTAAGGTACATGTCAGACACATATCAGGTACATACCACATCCACCTGAGGAAGGGCTGTAGTGCTCCATGCCATGACTAGAGGTTACATTCACATAAATGCCTGCATTCCTCAAGCCAGAGGAGTCCTTCCTTGGTACAACCTTGTTGTTTCTTCATAGAAGATTATGGCACTGGAGCTCCTTGGAGCAGAAGGAGGGGAGGGGCGGAGAGGGGCAGGGAGGGGAGGGGAGGGGACAGGAGCCTGTTAGGTGTTGTTATGCCAGGAGCAGTATTGTGCACAAACTGTTGCCTGTGGTCCTGCCTGAACAGCTGCACAACTCACCACAAAAGCAACCCGGGATGTCCACCCCACAGGGATGTGCTGATTTTCAGGTGTCCCAGGGCTCCAGGGAAAGTGTGGCTGCTCTAACAGCCCACATCAGCGGCTTAATTCCCCTTAATGCTTTCCACTTGGAGAGACCAGGAGACAGCAGAGACCACAAAGGCCTGGGAAATTGCCTCTTTGTCTTCCTCTGGCCTCACTAGGGGATGGAGGCAGGAACGAGAATGCACGGGCTCACAGACGGAGGGCTAAGACACGCTGCCTCAACATCGCGAGCTATTTTTGTCAGTCTGTCCCTGACCCGCAAGCCAAGCACTGGTAGCCAGTGTTCTGCTGCCAGCCACTGTGTTCATGAATCAACTGTTCAGTATTTTATGACTTGGGCTGAGGTGATCAGTCCCCTGCAGCTGGACTGCCTGGCTGGGGTGAGTCACCTCCCTGCCCGGGGTCCTGCTGGTTGCAGGTGACAAATGGCAAAGATGGCCTGAGGTAACAGGTCTTGAGGGCTTTTCACGCAAAGCCAGCTTGCTGAAGCCTTACTCCAGAGTCCAAAACTCAGAACTAATGGGAAATGCTGCAGGCAGCCTGCAAGGAGCTCTGCAGTACCACAAACAGCCCAGGCTGCAGAAAGGCATCACTGACTCCAGCTGATATCAGGCAGAAAACCTCCTTGGCCCCGCCTTCAGCAGTGGAAAGTGGATCCATTCTCTGGGAAAGGAGATGATCTCTGGGCTGTGTCAGGGAGCCTGCCCTTGACATCTTGGCGTCAGCTGGGGCAGTCCCAGCTCAGTCCTGTGGGCTGCCACCCAGAAAAGCCAGTGTGCCATGTCCCACCTCCTCTGCCCACTGGCCAGTACAGAGCATCCGTGGGGCTGTCAAATATCTCCTTCACCTTGACCCTGAATCCCTGTTCCCCACTGGGCAGTGAATGCTCTCAGCTGTCAGTGTAGCAGAACTGGGTGAGGAGTAAGTCAAGGGCTTGGAAGTTTTTTCCTGTATGCAGTGATTCATGGCTCATGTTTGTCAGTAGATGGGAGTGTTTGGAGAAGAGCCAAGTCATCATGAAACATTTACAAATCCCAGACGTTTTGTGGATTTCACCACAAATTATCTTCTGTCCAACACAGCCAACCCACACGTTCATCGACATTTCTGAGCTGCAGTTTATTAATCCTCTGTTTCCAGAAATGGTGTGAAGATAGCAATGGCCAGCAAGAGGGGACACGCCACTGGAGCTGTGCCAGTTGGACAGGACAGGGGTAGCGGTTGGAAGCCCAATGACTCCTCTCTTCGCCGTGGCTGCTTCACCTTGCCCAGCAGTCCAAGGAATTTGGATAAAGACTTCCCTGGGGGAGAAGGAAGAAAAGACTGTTCTTAAGAGGGCAAAGGCCATGCCAGCTCCTTCAAACGACCTGTCTGAGAGCATCTATGGAGAGGTGTAGTAGAAACATAAAGTCTAAATGAGGGTCAAAGCCCAGGAAAAAGTGTCAAAATGGGATAGAAGAGTATCAGGCATTGATGGCACCAAAGCCATTCAGATTGCAGCACATCCATGAGTAGCTTTTCAAGATCCACATACTGGGAGAATAAAGAGCAGCCCAAAACAAAGAACATAAAATTAGCATAAAATTAGGGACAGACTGTGCCCGGGGAAAAGGAGTCTAAAGGAGTCTTTAAAAAAATGAGGCAAAAGTGATGCCCATGCGACCTTCATGAAAACATAGTTCAGCTCCTAAATGTATCCAAAGCCAGGGCATGGGCAGTAGCTGAGAGCCCAGGAGATGTGAGGACTCACCAACTGACATCCCTTCTCCTCTCTAGTCTGAATGCTGGACATTTGTCCAGGTGGGTGTGAAACACTGAGTGTCTGAAAACAGTTTTGTTTGAAATAAAGTCACATTTTCCTTCACCTTCCTCTCTCACAAATATGGGAAAATATGTGGGAATATGGGAAAACATGTGAGGAGATCTGTGGAAACATTGGCATGTGGTGGGGGTAAGTCTCAGCTTGCTATTCTGAAGAGGGCAAAACCCATCCTTTTTAATGGCATTTTGGGCTGATCCCTCAAAGAAGGTACAGACTCCACTTAACCTGATGTTTTGGGATGTAACTGAGTCGATTTTTTTCTCCCCCTACTTTACAGTGCAGGCTGTTCCTCCATTACAAGGAGGAAAGGAAATCTAGCATGCTGGAGAATTCGTTCATGGCCTCTCCACTTAGAGTGACTCTCTGGGACAGGACACAGCTCAGCTTTCCTGCTCCTTAGCATGGGAAACACATCCATGAAGGTCATGGAAAGCTGTTCATACCTCTTTGACAAAGTGAGGTCCTGGGGACATCTCTCATTATTCACCAGGCAGTGAAGGCAAGAAGTCCTCCTGAGGAGGACTGGTCCTGGAAAGGTTCATCTGAGAGGGAAAATCCCTTTCAGGCTGATGCTGGGATGCTCGTAGTGTTCATGGAACAGCAGTCTCCAGTCTTACTATGCCCAGGTATCTCCAATTGGTTCATTATACCTGATTCAGATTTTCCCTCCTGCAACAGCCAATGCGTCTGGCAGCAGCTACGGCTAACACTGCCGAGACGTTCTGCTGTGCATCCTTGTGGAGTGGCTCTTGGCTGCCTCCAGCCTTCAGTTTTGGAGCTGAAAGTGTATTTGTGATATTTTAATGTCTATCAGCTCCTACGCCTCGCCAGCATGGGCAGACAGTGAAATACAGCAGGGAGAGATTAACTGCCCTCCTCCACGAGAGCCCGTGGTGAAGCCTGCAGCCAGACAGTACCACACATGGTGGCAGGTGCAAAGCCTGGCCCATATCTGGGCAGGTAGGTGTTGGCTTGCTTTGGCCACCCCTCTCCCCCATGCTGTGGCCATCCCCACCCACCCTGGCAATGCCAGGTTTTACACCTGTGCAGTGGGAGTGCTGCCAGGACCCAGCGAGTTGAGCCCACGGTGCCTCTTCATGCCATGAACAGGCAGCAGGTCACATTGCACCTTTTGGTGCCAAACACTGAGCAATGGCCATGCCAGCCAGTGACAGAGGTGTCCCCAGGTGTTACACAGACACTTACCAGGACTGCATCCCAGGGCTGCCATCCTGCAGCTGAAAGCCAGGACCTCCAGACCGCAGCCAGGAACCTCATAAGGTCATGCTGATTCCAGCTAATAAGACTGTGCAAATCATGAGAAAAATAATAGATTACCTAATCCAACCTCCTGGGTATCTCAGGCCTTTGATATTTGCCTTGATTTTTCTATATTAGGGCTAATAATTTGGCTCAAGCTTCTCTTCCAGATAGCAACGCTACTGGATTGCACCAGCACTGCTTCATTGAAGAAAATCCTTGCCTCACTGCTCAGTCGGGATTTCATGGTGCTGACAGCAGGGCCATTAATAATGAACCCATTTTTTTGATGTATTTTTTAACACAGAATGATTTTCCAGGACTTTCACAACTGTTTTGACAATAAGAATCCCTTGGAGCAGTGTGGGAAGCTGCAGGAAGAAGCAAGTCCCAAAACTGGCAGGAAGGGGAGATGGAACAACCTTGTCAAGCCCATCCAGGGCAGGGGACTGACAGATCACACGGGGACAGGGCAAGGTGGAAGGCAGTCTCACCCCTCAGAAAAGGGACAGCATGGCTGTGAGAGAAATGTAAATGACCGTGTTCCCTCAGCATAAGTCCCAGCATGTCCTTACTGGATGAAGGACAGGGGCTGGATGTTCCTCTGGAGCACCCCCATTTGTCGAGCAGAGTAATCATAGTAAAATTACATAAGGAGTGTTGGCTAGGGGATCAAATCTCCTGATCCAGGCTTTAAAATGGCTCTTTGGGGTTAGCAGGAAAGCAGCTTGCTTGCACCATTGATGGATTTTCCTCAGCCTCCCTCCCAACTGGCGGCTCCCGCACACAGCTCGGGGGAAAGTGATGTAGCCCCTCTGTTTCTCGCTCCCCACACCAGCACGAGGGCGAGCCCAGCCCCCACCTTCCCGGTGAATGAACTCGAAAAAACTTAAAGCTCAGTTGTTTCTTTTCTCCCGTTCTCAGAGTCTTTCTGAATATCTGCTCCAGCTCCTCAGGCTCCAGGGATTTGGCTCTGGCAAATAAGCTCAGGCAAGCAGGAGCTGACTGTTACATGACCCTTCTTGTAATTTTCTGGAAATCTCGTCTGTAGGATAAACAGACCAATGTTAACCTTTATATCATAAATAAAACTCCAGTGAATGTGGCCACTTAACATGTCTAAAAGATGCATTTTTACTCCTAATATTAACACATTTTTAAAGAAATCTTTCTTTGGCAAAAGCCAAAAAAATATTTGTTTCCTGTTTCAGTAAATAGTCGCCATGGCAGAGCAATTCCATCTGATACTTACTCCCTGCCCCATACAGCTGATCCCCCTTTATCTCCGTTTACTGCAGAGATACTATTAAATACCTTCAGCCGCTCCTGCTTGCAGATTTCCAGAGAGCCCATATCCTGTTTATAGCATCTCTGCCAAGGCTGCTTATGGGGGAGCTCCATACAGGAGAGAGAAAGGGTTGAGGGGGAGATGCTGAAAGAAGGAGGTGGAGAGATGTCTGCTGCCACCTCCAAGCACATTCCACTGAGAGCAACAGCAACAGAGAATCTCAGAATCAGAACGGTTTGGGTTGGAAGGAACCTTAAAGCCCATCCCGTCCCATCCCCTGCCATGGGCAGGGACACCTTCCACTATCCCAGGTTGCTTCAAGCCCTGTCCAACCTGGCCTTGGACACTTCCAGGTATGGGGACTCCACAACCTCTCCGGGCAACCTGTGCCAGGATTTCATCACCCTCACAGGGAAGAACTTCTTCAGTCTTCAGCACAGCCAAGTATATCCCCCAATCATCCCGAATGCATCCAGGGAATGGCTGGGCTGCGTTGGTGATGGAGGGACCGGCCCCAGGCTGTGGCTGCTGCAGTGCTGTCCATTCCCACAGCCATTCCTGCACTACTCACCAGCTTTCCCTGAGCATCAGAAGTTCCCGCAGCCCTTGGGCAGCCCCTGATGCAAGCCCTGCTTAGAGCTTGGAGCCTGGGGCTCTCAGCACATTCGGCAGACAAGCAGGGAAGTCTTTGGAGCCTGATTTATTTTGCTCTTCCCAGCTGTCGTGTCCAGATGGAGCAAGGCTCTTCCGTTCTGTTTGGAAAGGGCTGCACCCACTCAGCAGTCTACACGGTGCTCTTGGGGATCCGTGTGGCCTTAAGCTGTGTGAACTGTGCCAGGGTACCTGCAGACACCTGTGCAACATCTGCACACCTCTGGGAAAGATCTCCCATGGTACCCACTGGGGACTTCAGCCCTTTATCCCTTCATTAGACGCTCACAGTGACTTCTCACTTCCCCTCAACCTAGAATGGATCTGGGATTTTTAAGCCACGTGTTTTCTCTGCAAGAGAGTTTATGAGAGCAATAAAAGGCAGAATGATGATTAAGGGAGACAGGGAAGGGTTTGCACATCTTGCTGAGAGCAATCTTGGTTTTGTTTTTGGGCCAATCTGCCTGACATGTGATGTTTCACGTCACATCTGGCTTGCATTCAGAAGGAATGCAAATGCTTCCAGCATCAACTTTGTCTCCTGTAATGGGCTGAGCCTCTCTGGGCACCACCAGGGGCTTGTGGGACACCAGATACGGGGAGGATGACCTATCCTTGTGCTTTTGCAGCAGGATGAGTGAGAAGCCTGAACCTCACAGAAAGGGTTGTCAGGAACTGGAAGAGGCTGCCCAGGGCAGCTGTAGAGTTACTACCCCTGGAAGTGCTCAGAAAATGTGTGGATGTGGCGTTTGGAAACATGGTTTAGCAGTGGACCTGGCAGTGCTGGGTTAATGGTTGGAATTGGTGATCTTGCAAGGCTTTTCCAGCCTGAATGATTCCACGATTCTGTGAAGCCAGCTGAAGCCAACATGCACACTGGGTTTCACCGGATCAGAGTCAAGGAGGGGGTTTGCTGCAATGCTCTGCACTGCACAGTATGGGTGTAGGTGTCTGGATCCAGAGCTGGATTTTTGAGGCTAGAATACCCCTGCGATGGACAGGGAAGCTGGGGAAGGGGCCAGGGCAGCCTCCCAATATCCCACACTGGGAGCATTGGACCAGAGACCATTGATGAGCAAGGCAGAGTCTCCAAGGCACAGGCAGGGATCAGGCAGGGAGGCCCTGGCTGCAGTCTGGAGGCTTTGGCTCTTAGCTGAGGCATGGCAGCCCTGATATGGAAAGTCCTCTCCTCCTCTTCATGGAAGTTCTCTCCTCTTGGGTGGATTGTGCACGTCGCATTTGACAGTCCCTGGCTGAAAAGCAGTAATGTTGTAGGGTCTCTGAGCTGAGTAATTTGCATCCTGTGGGCTCTGTGGCATATGCTGTAGCCTGCATTCAGGCACTGCTGTGTAAGGGAATATTTGTGGACTGCTTCCAACTTGGTCTGTCCTGGAGAAGGAAAGAGAGAAGATGGTATGAAGACTAACAGCCTCTCCAGTGCTTCCTCAGTGGATACCTCCCAAAATGAGTTATCCTCCGTCCCTCACAAACCCAGTTTCAGTGCTGAGGTTACCACTCACCTCCCAGCCCAACCTGCCTGACTCACAAGTCAGTCTTGGCGTGACCACCCACTCCATCCCAGCTCAGGGCTCGCTGTGGAGGAGCACAGATATAGGGGAATACCAGTCAACCCAGCAGACCTGGCCAGGTCAGCAGCTCAGAGACAGGAGCACAGATATAGGGGAATACCAGTCAACCCAGCAGACCTGGCCAGGTCAGCAGCTCAGAGACAGGAGCACAGATATAGGGGAATACCAGTCAACCCAGCAGACCTGGCCAGGTCAGCAGCTCAGAGACAGGAGCCCAGATGCAGTCCTGGTCCTAAAACCTTCACAGTTCAAGCCTCACCATCGCACTGACCTGAGCAAGGCTTGCAGACTTGCGAGAACCATCCCATCCAGAAGTTTGGCGGACCTGGCGCCACGAGCCCGGCTGGCAGCCACCTGCCCAGAGCTATGTTCTCCTCCGCCCCGCAAGACAAGTGGGTTTTGTTCAGGGTGTGTGCAGGATGTGGCTCGGTGACCCCTCCGGGCGAGAGGCAGCTGCCGTGCCACCGCTTCCCCAGCCGCGGCCGGGCGCAGGCAGAAAGCCCCCTTTGTGCTGGGGAAGGTGTCAGGTACTCGCCGTGCAGGAGCTGAATTGGGGCTTTTCATCGGGCGAGAGGCTTGCCGCCTGAGGAATGCTGGCTCCTGGCTGGTGCTGGCAGGGAGCTGCCCGCGCCGGGCTTGGCGGGTCCGCGACGAAGCCCACGGCCTGCCCGCCCTGACCAGGCGCTATTTGTGGGCTGAGGGCAGCAGGAGCGGTGTCCCCTCGATGGGGACACAGGGATGAAGTTATTTATAAACGAGAGCGTGCAGAACCCTCAAGGGGGAGAAGCCGCCTTGCTGTTTGGGGAGGCGCGTCCTGGTCGGTGCGCCTTGGGCAGGATGCGGCACTCCAAACACGCCGGCGCGGGCTACGCCCGAGCTGGGGATGCGCCAGGGGTGCAACGTGCCTGCAAATCCTCAGCAGAAGGCCTGCAGCATCCAGGCAGCCCCAGGGCACAGCCCAGAGAGACATGCTTTAGGGAATAGAGCCCAGAGAGACATGCTTTAGGGAATAGTTTCTCACCACAGCACACACACGGGATACTTCTGCGAGGGATGCTTTTAAGACACACATTTCAGCCCAGGAGTAGAACTGTGCTTTCAAGGTTACTCTGGTTTGAAAAGTTGGGGAATCTGCAGTATTTGGGGGAATGTCTGCTGTTTCAAGTCTCATTTCCATGTCTATTTTGGAGGCAAGGAATCCATAACCCATCTGACAAAACAGCTTTGATTTCTAAATTAAGCTTCTGTGTACCTCAAAACCGACTGTAATGTCTGTTATTAAAATTGACATTTCCCCCACAATATCTGCAACTGCTGTATGAAGGATTTGGGTTCTAGTTCAGGCAGAGATGACTGAAATGAACCAGACAGCAACACACAGAGTTATGGCTACTGCCTGAGTTGTTTATTTGGGTTTTTTTAAGAGATATTTTATCATTTCTGCCCCAAAGTCACATGGAGGTTTTACCTCAAGAAGCTGCCAGTGATGAGCCATTAACTTCCAGTGATCACCAGGCTATTAGCCAGAGTCACTGAGGAAAATGCTGCGTCCAAAACTGCTGGAGGCTGCTCAGTGTTAGAAAGTGGGAACTTACTTCAAAATAAATAAATGAGGAGAGTTCATTTAAAGGGCCCTAAAGGCAATTCATTCCAGGCTGCAGCTTTGATATGGAAGCTATGGATGTGCCCATCAATGAGGCTCTGAAGGCTGCACAACTTAAGAGAAAAAGCAGAAGGGCCCATGTGGGAAAGAAAATCAACAACATTTGCTGAAATGACGGGGTTTCATTGCGTATTTGAGCTGAACGGGGTACTTCAGAAAAAGGAAATCCAGCCTTAGTACAGGCAATAGAGACAATATAAAGCATGCCAGGGATTACCTAACAAGGGAATTAGGATGGGATTTCATCAGAGCAAATGCCAAAAAATGTTATAAAATAAAAAGGTACAAAAATAAGCAATGAGAAGACATAAGAATACATAAAATCTTATGTTTGCGAGTAGGTGGAATCCTGGGAGGGAAACAGAGGGTGATGGCAAAAAGTAGGAATGGGAAGCTGAGGGGTTTCTTTGGGTTGTTCAGGTCCATGGAGGGTGGGGGTAGAAAGCTACTCTGGATCAGCTCATTTCAGGTTTTAAAATGAGCAGTGGGGGTATCAGAAGAAGAGGCTGGAATAAATTGACATGCTGAAGAGCACTAAGTCACTGAGCACCGATGAGGCATCCAAGACTTGTGTAGGAACATAAGAATGAAATGACTGAACTACTGACAGAAATATGCACACGAAGATCTGTGCTAAGAAGCAATCAAAAATAACCAGGGAAATGATAGGACGCAGCAGGGATGGGAATGGGTGGAATCTGGAATACATTATAAAGCCATCACAGAGGCAGCAGTGTGCCCTCCTCCCGAGCTGCGCCCTCCCCTGCGGCCCTGTCCTGCCCCACCCCACGGATATGGGGAAGCAGAGGGGCAGAAAGGCTGGGGGGCAACAGCAGAGGAGTTCACCAGGGACCCAGAGAGGGAGGGTGGTTTGGTGGGGCAAGCAGGCAAGGAGGAGAGGTTGGGATGGGGATACCCACACAACTCAGTATCCTCCACCTCACCCTCTTCTGTCACCCAAAAATGAGGTGTCGGGGAGTAACTCACACAAGGTGCTGTGGGACTCACTGATGTGCTGCAGCGCTGCAGTTCTTATCTAAGCAGCAATTTGTACAATATGCACCAGCTCAGGTGGCCTCACACAGGCACCCACAGCTTGTCAAGTGTTCCAAGTGCAAGGGAAGGTCGCAAACCATCCGACTTCTTTGGGCTGCTGACAAGGAGGAAGATGTCCTCCTCACATGTCAGCTGCAAGGCCCTGGAAGATCTCTTTGAGACAACACTAGGGCTCAGGGGGTGCAGGAGGAGGGGTGCAGGCAGCAGGGGAGTGGGACCTATGGGGCAGGGTGCTGAGGAAACACTTCCCTCCCAGGGGGCAGAGAAAGATGGGAAAGCAGTAGGAGAAAGGAGAGGAATTCCCTTTGGGTCTGTCTTTTTTGATGAGTGCTTTTACTCATGTCTGAACTGGCTGAAGGCCTTTTACAGTCCTTCCCAGTCCTAGAAGATCTGTTTATGGTGGTATCCCAGCATCACTGTCCACACTCTGTCCTGGTTATTTTGTGTCCCCAGAGAGAAGCAGCAGGGGACAAAACAAGCAGATGAGCATAATGGCTGCCACCTGTCCTACATGGCAGCTGGCCTTGTCAGGGCAGGAGGTGTCTTACCTCACTCTGTGCTCTGGCCTTGGAAGCAGTTCCTGCTCTCGGACCAGCCAGCACAGCTTCCCTAGGAGTCAAGGCTCAGTGAAGGAGAGGGTCTCCAGCAGATGATGATTCATGGTTGATCACTTTTAGCCAGAGCTGGATTGAATCAACTCCTCTCTCCCATGGCTCTGCCAGGTCTCATGGCCCAGGGAGGGGAGGAGAGAGGAGAAATAATGAAATTTCCCATCCAGAATCGAGGGGGATTTATAGCTGTTGTGATAACCTCGGCCGTTAGTGAGGCTCGCACAAGAAACCATGCTGATTTCCAAGTTCCTGATTTACTAAACAACAAAATGAAAAGTCAACATAAATCACTCCTGCTCACACAAGTGGCAGCTGTGGGGAGCCTGCCACAGGGCTACACGAGGGCTGGTGCCTGCTTGTCTTGGCTCTGGGGTCTCCTCTGGGCTCTGCCCAGCCCAGGCACTGGCTGGCACTCTGGGCACAGCCACCTCGCCCTGCCGTGGCACGCAGCGGCCGCTCCTGCGGCAGGAGCACGGAGCCAAACCGATGGTATCAGCACAGCGGCTCCACACCGGGGCGGCAGCTCCAGGAGGTCCAGGCAGGGCATTGAGAAACGCGGGGACACGTTCCCAGAGAGGGGCAGGATGGGATTTTCCAGGGCTCGTCTAGGCAAAGCCATGGCCACGCCAAGCCAGTGCTGGAGACAGTCCTGCTGCTGGTGGGAGGCTGCTCTGGAGACCCTGAGTCCCCTTCCAGCAACCTGTTGAGATCCCGGATTTACAGGAGAACATTTCCCCCAGGCATTGCTGTACCAGCCCGGGATGTTTCTGCTTTCTCTTGCATGCAGCCCCTTTGGTCTAAGGATGCTATGAGCATCCTTCCCGAGAAGATACACCTGCCTTCCCGAAGCAGATGGCAATGTTCTCATCCCACAGAAATATCCGTGTTTTCCAGTGCTACTATGAAATGTGAAACAGGAGTTTATAAAAAGAAAAAAGATAGAAACCCAAGAACTTACATGGCACCAGGGTGTGTGACAGTGTGTCCTGTGGCAGCAGGGCATGGATGGTGCTGGATGCTCCAAACCAGTGTCAGGCTCCTGAGAACATGGACAGCTCTCAGGGCATGCATGCAGTGAGCCAGGACAATGCTTGGTGTAACTGCACACTTCAGGATCACTTTCCAAGTGAAGGGGTAGATCATGAAAAATCATTTACTACCGTGGTAGTGAAGCATGGCCAATATTCTCAGGCTTCTGTTAGGGAAACCTGGACATGTATTGCTCTGTCTTACCATAAAAGACAACAGAAGGGCCAAGTGGTTTGAGCAACAGCCCTGAAAGTACCCATAAGTTTAGAAGCAAATTAAATTGGTGAGAAGGGAAACAGGCAAGTTGAACACCCTGATATATATGTATGGACATATCATATCATAGCAAAGAGAAGTTACTGTCCTGATACAACAAAGTGAAGAGAACCTGACACACTGTCAACACCAAACGGTACAGGGGAAGTTTCAAATAGCTGCATGTGCTCAGTACTAAGGACAGGAAGAAATATTAATTTGCAAAAGGAAAACACACAGCAAGCCTCTACAGAAATAAAAAGAGGTTTGCTGGGGCAGAACTAGGCAATTGTCAGCTCAGGAAAATGCAGTATCTAAGGCAGAGAAGTAAATGGAAGGTGCTTGGACTCAGTACAATTCACTGACCTCTTGGAGATCCATCACTGCTGCAGGCAGCAGGAAGGGAGACTGGACATGGCTCCAGGGGGATTTGGTGTCCCAGGTCTGCGACTCCCTGAACTCCACAGCTGGATCATGTTCCCAGCATCAGCCTCAACCTGGGAAAAAAGCAAAAACTCTGGACAAAACCCCTAAAATAGGACTTAATAATTTCTTTCCCCATCCATCTCCCTGCAACCGTTCCTGGAAGAAGCCCGTTCCCTAGGTTTGCCAGGATCCTTTCTATATGCCTGTGATGGGAGAGTGACATCTGTAAGATGAAAAACTGCATTGCACTAGGAGATTAGCTAGACTTACCTTACTGGTTTCTCATCCTGAGCAAACTAGCCTGCAGACCCCAATATCATACTGAATCTGGTCCCTCAAACTGTGTCCCTGCAGAGACTTCAATAAAATTCAAATATTTCATCCTTATTCACAGGTTAGGCTGGAGGATGTGCTCCTCTTTGCTGAGCAGGGGAGCACACACTGCACAGTGATGATTGCTTTGAGGCTTGCACAGAAGAAAATGTTGTTTCTGGATAAATAATCCTATCACATAACCCACAGCACATGTTCAGCCTCCAATGAGCAGAGTTCCAGCAGCCAGTCCATGTTCATCAGTGCTATGCACAGCGTTGTTTTATCCATAGCACAATCCTGGCCCTTCAGACTCAGGACACATCGCGGTGCAGATCCTGGATTATTGGACCGGGATTACTGGCTATTGATTTCAGAGTTAACCTTACAGAGTCCTCAGCCTTCAAGGTGCTGTAGAACTCAACATGACAAAATGTATGGGCAAAGCACCGCCCTAAGGTTTAGGTACTGATCAGGGCTCTGTGTTTGATACCACACGTGCGGGGGCACCCCTTCAGGACTGCCCTCGGACCCTGTGCTGGTCCCCTGTCTGCGCTCCAGTGCAGGTGACACCATCCCCACAGTCTGCCTGGACTGGTACCAGTCCAGCCATGCTGTCATCACAGGAAGAAAATTCCCCTGAGACAGAAAAATGAACTTTCAGCATTAAATTCTGCCCAGATCATCACTGCCTAGGACACAGAAACACGGAGGTGCCGCAGAGTCCTCTAAGACATCCAGGTCATCTGGGGGTCTGGCTGTGCCTTGCCAGGCCTAACAGGAGTGGGTTGTCTGCCCCAGGAAAAGCTCCATCTTCCTGCCTTATAATTAAAGTCTGGTCAAAACAAATCAAGACATTTTTGTCTCCCAGGCAAACTCTCCTGCAACAGTTTCCTACAGTGGGGACTCCCCAGCTCTCATGACAAAGCCTCATGTCAGGAGGACTTTCCAAACCTGTATCCTTATCATTCTTTGCCAAATCCCTGAACTGTCTTCAATAAATAGCTAAACTGTACACAGGCTTTCTCTGACGTGGCTCATAAATACCCTCTGGCCACACAGATAATGTACTGAGGCCAGCTTGCTACGGTACAGTTCACATCAGCTGCCAGGATTTCACATTCTTCAGAGTCACAGAGTGGTTTGTGTTGAAGGGACCTTAAAGTTCATCCTATTCCCACCCTCTGCCATGGCAGGGACACCTTCCACTATCCCAGGTGGCTCCAAGCCCTGTCCAACCTGGCCTGGGACACTTCCAGGGATCCAGGGGCAGCCACAGCTTCTCTGGGCACCCTGTGCCAGGGCACAGGGAAGAAATTCTTCATTCACTTCTTCATTCACATCTAAACCAAATCTCTACTCTATTAGTTTAAAACTTTTCACCCTTGTCCTATCCCTGTCTGCTCATGTAAAAAGTCTCTCTCCCTCTTTTTTATAACTCTCTTTCTCAATTTTCATTGTAAAAATTTAGACCAAGAGACTTTTTGACTGGACAGGAGGCATTCTCCATGCAAGAGTCCCTGCACTGACTTTAGAAACTAGTTGCAAGCAGGGAATGAGGAGGCCAGCAGTGAGAAAGTGATGGGATAAGACAGGGTGGGATGGCGTGGCATTAAATTACATGGCACAGGGAAGGGATGACCAAGGATGGAGGGCAGAGGTGCCACGCTAGTGATGTGACCTGCATGTCCCATGGTCACCTGCAGGAGCTTCTTACAGCAGACACCAAATGGGACAAATTTTTGTGCAGTGCTTTTCTTCCCGGTAAAAGAAACATGGTTTAACAGTTTTTGTATCCCACTGCCTCTTTGCTGCCATTTTCAGCCCACATTTTTGCACTGAAATACCTCAAGCAACTGAATACAACTGCTCCTCTAGCTTTCCCCTGCTTGACACCAGGCTGCTGAGAAATCTCAGATTCTCATTAAGGTTGCCTATTTGTGGGGGAAATATAGGGGAAAAGAGTCACAAAAAACACACAAAAGCTCTGGAGATGGAGCAGAGCCCATGCAGGGTCCCAAACCCCACTGAGAAACCCTTGTTTGGTAATAAAAATATTCCAAGCCATTTAATAAAACTTGACAAATGGCATGAAAGTGTTTCACAGCTCTGGTCATTTTCCCATCTGTGACGACCCAGGAACCAAACAGAGCTGAGTTTGTAAAGGACTGTGGGGGAGCAGCGCTTATTAGATTACAAAGAACATGACTTGTTGTGAGAAAACCCAAAAAGTCATGTTTTTTGTCATGAAAGTCTAGTCTGTGACAAATTCAATGTGTTAATCATGATGGATTTTTACTGGAAATCCTCAGCAGAGAGCAGGGTCATTACAGCCCCAGCCTCATGCCCCACTCGAGCCCTGCTGCCTCGGCCGTGGGTGAGCGGTGATAAAGCTGCACCCTGGGATCATCCTTGTGTGCACCAAGGAGACAAACTGGGACAATCATCCCCAAAACAAGGGACTGCTGACTCCTCTCCCCCACAGCAGCCTCCCTTGTTGTACCCAGGGCTGGCTGGACTGTTTTGTCTGACCAAATCTGTGTTTCACATCTCTGCCTGCCTGACCCATCCCTTGTTCCTGCAGATAAATCACCCTCTTGTCCTCCTCGGGAAGCACAGCCCACTATCACAAATGAACCTTTCTCCACAGGGCACACCAGTGTCAATCCACAGCTTTATTTTTTCACTCCTTCCATTTTTTCCCCCCCTTTCTCCTCCCTTTGAGAGGCTCTTTCAAACAGGTCCCCTTCCTGTTTGGCCCAGAGGTTCCTTGCAGGCCCTTGCAGGCGTTCCCATCCTGCACCATGGCTTTCCTCATCCTGGGCTGCTTCCTCACGGGGTGGAGTGAGAAATAACTGCAAGGGGGGCCTGGGGAGCATGTGTGGGACACACGATTTTAGCTGCTGGTCCCCCCAACTGCCAAGACAGCGCTTGAGCTGCAGCAACAGCTTTGGAGAGGAAGGTCCCATGGGAAGAAGAGGCCACAGTGATGAGCTGATGTGCTCAGAGATGGGGATGGAGAATGGGCACTGGAGAAGGGGTGGAAAGAGGTGGTCAGTGGTTGGCAGGGAGGAGAGTGAAGGTCTGTGATGGGCTGGTGTGCATGAGTCTGGACTTTGCCAGAAAAGTATGAGGAACGAAAGGGAGATAATCACACCTAGGATGAAACAAAAGAGGTGGCTAGGGTTGGAAGGAGAGACAGAACAGTGAGGAAGGACGGCATCAGCAGACACAAGTTTGAAGAATCACAGAATCAGAGAATGAACTAGGTTGGAAAAGACCTTTGAGATCATCAGGTCCAAGCTATGACCTAACCTAACCCCTCCTCATCAACTAAACCATGGCACTGAGTGCGCCGTCCAGTCTTTTTTTAAACACACCCAGGGACGGTGACTCACCACCTCCCTGGGCAGACGATTCCATTACCCAATCACTCTTTCAGAGAAGAGTTTTTTTCTGACATCTAACCTAAACTTGCCCCGGCTCAGCTTAAGACTGTGTCCTCTCATTCTGTCAGTGGTTGCTTGGGAGAAGAGACCGACCCCCACCTGGCTACGACCACCTTTCAGGGAGTTGTCGATAGTGGTAAGGTCTCCCCTGAGTCTCCTTTTTTCCAGGCTAAACAACCCCAGCTCCCTCAGCCATTCTTCACAGGGCTTGCGTTCCAAGCCCTTCACCAGCCTTCTTGCCCTCCTCTGGCTGCATTCCAGCATCTCAATGTCCTTCCTAAATTGAGGGACCCGGAACTGGACACAGCACTCAAGGTGCAGCCTCACCAGTCTCAAGTACAGGGGAAGAATGACTTCCCTGGTCCCGCTGGCCACACTAAGGAGACAGCTCAGCTGAGAAAAGCCCCTGCCACAGCCCTGCAGGGAAAGCATCTTTCCTTGTTGTTCCCCACCCCTCAGCCCTTGCCAGCAGCAGCCCCAGTCTCTAGGCTGTGGTGGGGTTAATGCCACTGCAAGGCTCTGAGAGCTGCCCCATCTGGCACAGGACATTTGTGCAGGTCTCATTGTGGTCCCCAGGGGAAGGGCAAAGACCTGCCCTGGGCATCCCCAGAAACATCCATGCCCAGGCTGTGCACTGCTGGGTGTAAGCAAGCAACTACCCATTCCCTCCAGCTGGGCTCCAGGGCTCCCCAGCACATCCTCCAGCACATCCCTCGTGTCAGCATCTCCCCTGTTCAATCTTCATGGTGGGTGCTGCATGGAGAAGGGAGGCAAAGAGCAGCCCATGCCAGTGGGATATGACTGTTTTAAGCCAGCAAAGGAGGATGCTCAGCCAAGCAAACCTGCAAACCAGAACCACATTATCCTACCCACAGAAAAGTGCCCAGAGTTTCAGGGCTGTTCCGGAGACTCCTTCAGAGCCGTATTGCCTGGCACGGTGGAGCCATCCACAGTCCCTTTCCCAGCGAAACATCCCAGCATCTCGCTGCCCAACAGAGGGTGCCACATACACTGAAAAATAGGGCAATGGGAACCCTGCCTCCTTCGCCACAGCTCCCTCCTCCTTCCCTCTGACCCTCCCTATCTTGGCTTTTCTCCCCTGCTCCCTTTCATGCTTGCTGGTTCCTTCCTGCTTATTAACTCTCCAACCCGCCTGAGGAAAGTGCCCCCCACTACAGATCTGCACAGAGGATTTATGAGCCCAGCTCTCAGGGGAAGGAGCCTGGGCACAAATCACAGAATATTTAAGAACATGATCTGCATTTATTACACTTAATACTATATTTAGCATGTCCAAGAGGACCTTATAAATCAGAGACAGTGCAGATCTCAGTCCAGGGTCCTGGGGGAACCCGTCCACTCGGTGAACGTGTGCAAAGCCAGAAATGAGCAAGAGCAAATTTATGTTTGAATTCTTTGCTAAGTTTATTTGCCTAATTAGGGCTGCATATCATGCTGATGGTTTCCTGAATTGGGCTGGGAATTCGGGGCCCAGGCTCACTGCCTCTCCCCACACACACACCAGCCACACTGGTCCATCCTCCAGGACCGTGCCAGCAAAATCCGTGAGCACCTGTCACACTGAGGGATGACAGCACTGGCGAGTGATCATTAGCCTTCTAATCCCAGGCTAATGCACTGTGCTCCAGCTCAACCTCAGCCTGCTGCTGCAGCTCTGAAAAGAGACAGAAAGTCCTCTTGTATTTCATAGAGACCCCCAGCTCCGCTCGGGCCTGTCTCCTTTGCTGTTCGCTGGTATTTAATGCTTCATCATCCCAGGCCAGATCTCTGCCCCCCCACCAGCTGTGCGGGACCAGCAGCTTGCCTTCATATTCTACAAAACAGGCAGCTTGCTGGTCTCTTTTGTGGATCTCAGAGCCTTTGCCAGAAGTTTGGACTCAGGCAAAGGATGACTTGATAGTCTAGTGATGGAGTGCAGGGAAAAGAGGGCATGAAATGAGGACTTTGGTCCATAGAGCATTGTTGCTGTCCAAAACTGATGGCAACAGAGGTCAGTCAGGAAGCAGGAGTCTGGTCCCTTCAGTAGGAGGACAGACCTTCTCCAGCCATGCTGAAACAGTTATTCCCATCCTGCTTCTGTTTCCATGTGCCTGAAATTCCCAAGCCAGCAGATAAAAATGAGACAGAAGAGCACGATGCCTTTTTTCCAGCTGAAATGTCCCTGGACAAGTGAGCACTTGGCAGGGCAAAACCATGAACCACCTCTCCACAGCCCCAGCTGATCGGGACAGCCAGTCCCACAGGGTACATGTATGCCCATGCAGCTCCAGGATTGGTGGTGGCAACTCATCACAGTGACCAGGTCACCCCCCAGCAGCTCCCAGCTGAATCTGGCTGAGCATCGTTCCCAAAATAACTGAGGGAGAGGCATGGGTTGCTAACTGGAGCACTCGTCTGTCCTCTTGGCACGCTGTTTAAACCCAGGTGGATGGAGAGAAACCCCATGTGTTGTTCTCCTGGTGCTGAGAGGTTTGTGCAGTGACCCTGTCAAGCATCCCCACGGCCAGTGGATAAGCCTTGGCTCCCAAAAGGGGCACTTCCAACCTCAGGCACATCAGAGGTGCTGTGACAGTGCCAATTGATGCAGGGTCTTGTGCAGTGCTGGGGTCAACAAAGACTTTTCCTCACCTTGCTGAGGTCCTCGTGCCCCATCCAGGCATGCTCACCTCAGCAGCCAAAGTCTCCCTCGTTCCTGGAAAGCCCTGCTGCCCGTGGTGCCTGCCCGGGAGCCGTGGGACCCTACAGCTGGGTGCGTGTGCGTCGGTCCATCTGTCTCCTCTCACGATTTTCCAGGAAAGTTGCTGTGATTTACGAGCCGTGGACAGTGCTAGCTGAGTGCTCAGGAGGGCTTGATTACAGTTTCCCAGAGGAAGCTGTCTGTTTGGAGATGGCAAGGTGACAGGGTTTATACAGCACAGCACAATGTGTCTAAGCAAAGCTGTCAGCCGGAGACGGATGAAGTGACTGAGAAAGCCCATTACTTCATTCACACCTCAACAGGCAAACAATAAAACACTTACACACAGCGGGCGGTGCAGGGGGAGTGGTCCACCAGCCCCCGAAAAAATGCACCAGGCTGCTGCAGAGGCATTTGCTGCACTCCTGGCTCAGCAGGATGGGGCAAAGGAAGGGACGGAGGGGACGAGCAGCATGGAGGGAAAACGTGTCACTCCTCGAAGACAGGCATTTGTCTCCAGGGTGATGTGCCACGTTGTGATGCCAGGTCATAACAAACCCCTGACTTGCGCTTCCACTGCAGCAGCAGCAGCAGAGAAAGGCCAGGCCTGAACAAAGGACCCGTCCTGGACCATGCACGAGGTCCCCAGCCTGTCTGCCAGGTGGCTGGTGCTCCCACTCCTGTGGCCAAGAGGCAGCGTGGGGGACCCTGGGACCCCCTGAGTGGGGACCCGCAGGAGAGTGTGCTGGGCAGGCGTGGCCTGGCCTGCCAACCTCAGTGTCCTGTTCAGCCCAGCTGACCCGTGAGCAGGACCTGGGCTGGCACAGAAGCCACGACCAGCTACCTGCCCATGAACCCAGAGCTCCTGCTGTCCGCGTGCAGCAGCCCCTCCGTGGTGACCTGCTGCCACCAGCCAACCCACCTGCACAAGGAGCCGATTGGGGCACAAGCGGCAGTTGTCAATGAAGAGCAAACGGCACAAAAAGACTTGGCAAAATGTGTGTTTTTCTTTCATCAAATCACCTCACACAGAACTGCAGGTCAGTGATCCTAGCACGTGGAGAAAGCTGTAACCCCACTCCCACGGGATGACTACTGCAACAATGAGAGGGGCAGGAACAACCGCCAGCCTCCCTCCGACACCCCCCAGGCAGCAACCTCGTGCACCCTGGAGTAACAGGACAATAAAATCAACAGGGCTCACGCTGGGACACACTCACTGGATGTCCTTGGCTGACACTCAAGTATCTGAAAGTAATGACTCAGGATGCAATTCCTGTTAGGAAGCCTGTTTTGCTTTTACTGCTGCCTCCCAGCTGAGTGGGCCCCTAGGAGAAGGTACATCCATCTCTCCTAGGGTTCAGCGGAAGCTGAGCTCTGCTAATGCTCCTGCCTTGAACTCTTTGCCAGACTAAGCTCTCCTCAAAAGCAGAAAATTAATTACCTGGCTGGTTTATGGGCTTTTCACAGGAAAGAGAAATCCCTGATGTTCTCACTCGCAGTGTTGGGGATGGAAAGCACCAGCACTGAGCTTGTTTATTGCTATGAGGTGCCAACGCCAAGCTCACATGCTAAAATTTTCTAGGAAACTTTGTAATGCCCAGTCAAATAGCTTTGAAGTTCAGCCTGCAAGCTATGCCATGTAAAGCACAGGCGGTCAGTTTTAATGCCACAGAGACCTTGGCCATTGCCATGTAGTGAGAAAAGCAATCCCACACCAGTTTAAGAATCCCTCCTCCCTGTGTGGAAGAAGCTAGCCCAGGAGAAAGAGGGTTTCTTACTTTCCTTTCCTGGGAGATTTCCTAATCTAGTTTCTGTACATTAGGGTGGAGTGGAGGACATGCTCTGGTGGGTGCTGATGCTTTGGCTCTGATGGATTTTGCTTCTTCATGTGGTTTTCCCTCACTCTTTTACAGCATTACTGGCTATATAGAACCATGGAATGGTTTGGGCTGGAAGGAACCTTAAAACTCATCTCCTTCCACCCCCTGCCTTGGGCAGGGAAGCTTTCCACTAGACCAGGTTTTTCCAAGCCCCGTTCAACCTGGCCTTGAACACTCACAGGGACGGGGCAGCCACGGCTTCCCTGGGCAGTTTGTGCCATGGCCTCGGACAAGTGAACCAAGGTTACTCATCACACCAGGCCTGGGAGGACTATAGCAGAAAACACATTGCTCTTTCCATGCTCCTTCTGTTCTCTCTGATGGAGTTTTCTGGGACAGTTTCAGATTAAAAGAAAAAAAAAAAACAACCCTTTTAAAAATCATAATTTTTTGGAAAAAATCCTAATCAAACTTGGCCACAGAAAAAACAATATTTCATAAAAATGGGATCTTTTGAAAGAAGGCTCTTTATTTCCAAGGAAAACAGCACTTGTTCATAATAATTGTGTGGGATTGCTCCTGGCCACGTTAGACCAGGACAGCCCTGCCTGGGGAGAGGAGCTGGCACAGCCACCCAGCACTGCACAGCCCCCGCTCCCCACCACAGCAGGGCCTGATGTGCACACGCACAGGTGCTTTATTAATGGAACGTGTATTGAAAAATGAAAAATGATCCCTTCTCTCCCCCTCTCTCCCTCTCCGTGCCAGCATCCAACACTAGGCATGTGCCTTGACATCCGCAGTATCGGGGGCATTGCAGCAGCTGCAGGTTTTGCCCAGTTTCAGTAGGAAATAAGGATGTTCCTGATTTACACTTGTTAAAACCCCTGTTATCGGCTTTTGGGAAGCCTGGCAGCCCTGGTAGCCGAGGTCAGCTCTCGGGTGAGTCTCCGGAGCCTGACTGCCATGGACAGCTTTGCCTTTTGCAACCCCACAGCCGGAGCTGCCAAGCAGGATTGTGCAAGCTGTGTCCCAGACACGGGCATCCCTGTGCACAGCAGCCTCCCCGAGCAGCCATCTCGCTCCTTCTGGGGCAAGGGTGAGTCCCCTGGACCTGCTGGGACCAAGGTGCCTTTACCTCAGAAGGCTTTGCTGAAATTTTTGGAGTTTTTGCTGAAAGTTTTGGAGTTCAGAGGGAGGGGTGACAGCTTCCAACCAGTTATTTCTCTAAGCCAGTGTCATGCTCTTAAAGAGTAATGTGTCACATGCATAAAGCCACAGAGGAAGAAACCCACTCAAGAAACCCACTCTTGACACCTCAGAAGCCCTTTACAGACAAATCCCTTAGTCCTGCACTAAGTGATGCTGTGTTTTGCAGGAGAACCACAGCATTAGGGGAACACATCACACCTCTGCCTTTAGCTCAAGTGCAGGTGGGAATTGACCCTTTGCTAGCCACTCTGACTCAATTTGCCCCAAGGTGACATATTTCTAATGTCTCTCACTGTAGCAGCTTTAATTTTGGGGCAAATGGGTGGCAATTTGCCTTATTTCATAGTTTGTGACTAGATCTTGGCTCCGTGCTGCAGAAATATTTCTGGAGAGGCAAGGAAGAACTTTCACGGAGCTGAAGGGCAGAGTTGCAGCCAGGGTCAAATCACACTGCCCGATCCAAACACACACTCTAGGAAAAAGGAATGAAGCTGGGACACATCCCCTCTTCCAGGGCCAGCATCCCACTATCTCTCACCTCTCAGTGACACTGGGGGGGATCTTCCATTTATCTTGGACACGAATATCTGGGGTGCTGCGGGACAGGCAATACCCCGTTGGCCTCATCTGACACTTTGGCTGAGGCAGGAAGCCGGGGTGGGTGTGGGATGTGCAGGCTCCATGCACTGCCGTAGAAAATAGTGTTACAAAACTCCCAGCACCGTGTTCTGGTGCTGTTCCAGCGCGACATTCGGATAATGGGAAACTGCAGAAATAAATCTGAGTCTTGGCTCTCCACAGCCTGGGATCTGCCCAGCTGGATCCAAGATACGGGCTGGCCTTACGGCACCCACAGCCCATTGGGACCAGGAGCAGGGGCTATCTGCTGCCTTTTGCTTCTCTGCCCCATCTGCCTTCCCAAAAATAAACCCAGATTCTTGGAAGGTAAAGCCCTTCAATATCCCTTGATCTTTAGTTTTAGAGTTGGGGGTTTTTTTCTCCTTTTAAGTTTGCTGTTTCCAGAGGTTTCAGCTGCTTCTTCGGATATGAAAGAAATGAAGCAAAGATGAAAGAAAGGAAGCAAACAGCAGACAGCACTTCCAGCCACTCTGAAACACCAGCATGGGTGTGCACTGTTATCCAGCCCCCTCAAACCCTCCAGCCTCAGTATCCCGTACACACTCCCACCTGCAGCTCCCCTGCCGTGGTCATCCAGCTGGAGCTGAGCGTGAGATGAAGCTGTTCTCCTGGAACACTTGCTACCTCTCTCTGATCCACCAGGCAGAACCCAAGGGGAGGTCTCAGCTCTAGGAGCAGACTTAGGGCCCTGTATATCCTGTGCCTGACACACGGGACTGGACTCAGGTTGGTAGAATGTGGTGCTGGGGCACAGTTGGAAACACCAAAGGCAGGACAGTGCTGGAGTTGTTTCTCAGATGGTTCCAGAACTATTGGCCAAACCACGAGGAGACTGATCAGAGCTGAGGCACAGGGACCCATCCTTTCTCTTCCAGTCAGGAAGGGCTGCATCCCTTTGGAGCACCTCTCCAGCTCACAGGTTCTCACTTTGGGGTCAGTCAAGGTGCTTGACCTCCTAAGGCAAGGGTCCTCATTTTTCATAGAATCAGAGAATCTTAGAATGGTTCAGGTTGGAAGGGACCTTAAAGCCCATCCTGTCCCACTCTCTGCCATGGGCAGGGACACCTTCCACTATCCCAGGCTGCTCCAAGCCCCACCCAACCTGGCCCTGAACACTCCCAGGGATCCCAGGCCGCCACAGCTTCTCTGGACAACTTGTGCCAGAGTGTCACCACTCTCACAGGGAAGACTTTCTTTCTAATATCCAATCTAAATCTGCCCTCCATCAGCTTCATCATCTACACTCCTCAATCTACCCTTCATCAGCCTCCATCAATTTTTGCTTCTCTTCAACAAAGAAGCTTCCCAGAGAGCAGTGTAAGCTGTATGGGAGGATGTTCCAAAGCATTTCTTGTGGTGCCAGCAGCCTAGAAAGCCCATCTTCTGGTGACAGGCCAATGGCTCCAACCGTAGCCTCTCATGCACAAACTGAGCAGTTGTCACCACCCCTCAGTGGTGGGTAAGGCAGAGTTTCTGTGGCCTTTGGCCAAGCTGACCTGTGGTGAGACATTCAGCTGCAGATGTTCACATGCTGGGTACCCAGCAGAGCAGCTGGGGACACCACAAACACACATCAGCTAACCCAGCCTTTTGTTGAATCCAACCCTCGTGACTGCCAGGCCACAAAATGTTCCCAGAGGCAAAGAGCAGCCTGGTGTGCTGGCAGTCCCCAGCCAAGTGGGGTCTTGGGGACAGACAACCAACACTTGAGCAGAGTGTCCCTCCACATGCAGGAAAGATGGTGGGCAGGTAGCTCTGTTTTTGAAAACCAGCCATGCTTAGTTATTTTTGGCTAGCTTAGGCCAAAGAGCTTAAATGAAGCTGCAGCCCAGCAATTAGTGCTGTATTTCCCATAAAGATGAAACAGAGAGATGTTTTTAATCAGAAAACACAAAAGAAAGATGTTTCATGCGTTACATAAGGCTAACAAGCCCATCCATCAAAACTGGGAACTAAAACATAGCTAGAATAGAAATGGGAGCAAGGCCCAAATGAGTCACCTACCATGAGAGCAGATGTTGTCATGCACTGGGCATCCAAACTGGCACACAGTGGTGGTCCAATGCACCAGCATCAACAGGGTCAGATGCAGGGGCACAGATGTGGGCAGAAAGTGGCTGGAAGGTCTCATCAGGTCTCTGCAGTGCACCAGGACCAGGAACTGGCTGAATTTTTCAGGTCAAATTCAGCAGCTCAAGGGAATGCTCTTTTAAATTTGGATGGAGTTGCATCCCAAATCCTTGATTCACTTGTAAGATACCTGACATTTTACAGGAGGAGCTGGGGAACAAGGTGTGTTCCCTGTGGAGCTGTTACATGACCTTTTCCTGGCACACAATCTTTAACGGGTGAGGGTTGGTCGGAAAGCCACAAAAGTCACACTGCTGGAGATGATCCATGGCTGCAGCTGTATATCAGACACCTCCAATGATACATCCCTGGAAACAAACAGAACAGAAAAATTTGGGCAAACTGTGGGGTATTTACCCAGTCAAACCACTGCAGAGGCAGACCATCTCCAAGTGGAGAAGGCCTGGAGAACAGAGAAGTGTGACACCAGGAGAAAACTCTCCTGACTTGTCCCTGTGCAATAGCAGACAAATGCAGGATGTTCTGGGGCCAAAACGTGCAGGTTTTTAGGATACCTGTGGGAGCACGATGCTGGGTAAGGAGCATCGGGGAACAGAGCTGAACAGGGTGTGAAATGCTGTGTTTGGCAGCAGCAGGGAGGGAGAGTCCTCCAAAGAGCCTGTGAGAGACTGGCATGTTAATGGTTAATGTCTCAAAACAATTGGCCACTTGCAAAAGCAGCAAATGCTTTGCTGACTATGCCCAAAGTAACGACTAGGGGCAGAAGGGGTGCCCACACACCCACCCACACCCCGAGGGGACGAGCTGGGCTCTGAGACAGATGAGGGAAGAGGCCAATAAGAAGAAGATTCTGTGAGGCAAGATATTTCTTTTAGTCATGTCCTCCCGTGCATAATTGGCTCAGGTGTGAAAACTCCCTTCCCGGGAAGTACTGGGGACATTCACATATAAACCTGAAGTTATTAATCTCTTTCAATATTGGGCAATCATTGGCTCAGCTAAGATGGCAAGAGAAGCAGCTGTCATGTCTTAAAAGGTGTCATAAACCATCAAAGACCTCTGAAGTTCCCCTGATCCACCTGTTAAGTCACAGTGTAGAACTCCCTGCCCCTGGGGAGGTACCTGGCTGCTCCCACTGAGCCTGAGCATATATTAACCCATTGAATATTGCATTTTGCAGGCTTCCTCCACCCCTGACAGATCAAGACTGTGAACATCACTTTGACCAACTTACATCGAAATTGAAACAACCAGGTTTTATTGCTGGATCTGCTTGTGGGTGATAACTATAACCATTCTGTTCTTATCCTTTCTTTCTCTTTCTTTTTCCTTATAGATCTTTTAAGTGTTATTTTTATGCTTCTGTATTACTATAGACAATAACCAAATCGGCTACATAGCCATTTTCCATTGAAACCAAACTGTTCTAAAATAAGCCCTACATATATATGTATTTATAAGCATTGATCATTCAGTGTTATTTCACTGTAATCCCCCCCAAGGAATCTATTAATCTGGGTTACCTTCTCCTTCTGGGGCGGGTTGTAACAGAGCCGACATTCTGCCTGTGAGAATGGGATGAAGGAAGAGGCAAATAAATCCATTTTTCTCTGGCCAGGTGGTTTCCATCTGACAAACGATGGCTGTGGTTCAGGCAGATCTGGTTTTACAGCCCCCCAGTGCCAGCCTGACATGCCCATAACTCTGCTCTGGCAGATCACTGAAACAATTGCTCATTCTGTGAGGAAAGCCAGAGGCTAATTACAGCGAAGCATGTAACAGGATTCCAGCAAAGGAAGAGGTCTCCAGGGTTGGCTTTCCACACACTGCCCAAGGGTGCATCTCGGTGCCCTCTTTTACATGCACACACTTCCCTTTGCACATCCCAGGTGGCCCAGGAGGAGCCTGAAATTCGCCCAGCATCCCTGTGCTCACAATCTCTTGTGATGCACACATATTGACAGCGAGACCGTGGGGGGTCTGGAAAGTGCTGATGACAGGGAAAACTGCCCAGGTGATGGGGGCAAGAGGGCTGTGGCGAGAGGTGACCAAGAAGGAGTGAGGAAGACATTTACTTGGTACTGAAGCATCTCTCAGTGGCACCACAGTTCTCTGGTGCATCACAGCGAGGGCCAGAGCAGAGCTCCTCATTCAGAGGAGAGCTCTGGAGTGTGGTCGAGGTACAAGTAAAGGACTAATGGATGGAAAGCATCTGGGATGTTGCAGATCCCAGTCTGTGAGAGAAATGTTAGATGATGGGCATGCAGAGCCATCCCAGCCAGGCTGCCCCAGCCCAGTCACCTGCCTGCTTCTTGCCAGCTGATCCTTTGGATGCAGCTGCTGCTCTGCCCACCTGCAAATCAAGGTGGCCCACGCAGGGCAGGGGGAGAGATCCTCTGTGTCAGGAATCACAGATTGTTTCTTGGGATCTGGGAGCTCCCTATGGCAGCAACAAGATCTCCCAAGCCCCAGATGGGAGGCACAGAGAGGCCCATGCCGAAAGAGGAAGGAGATTCCCATGGAACGCCCTGAGCCGTGCTCCACATCATACTGCCAGCTGAGCCAGGGAAGTTCCCCAGGAATCAGTGCTCAACAGGACATTCAGCATCCAAGAGTAGTTTCTGGCCCTTCTCTCCAAGAAGGAGCAGCGAGGGATGGTCTTCAGAGTCCTGACCCTAAGAGGGGCTCAGCCAGGCTCTCCAGCTCTGAAACAGATGGATGGCTGGGCAGAATGGGCTTCTGTGGGAGCAGGGCAAGCACCAGCACCCCCTCCCCACCTTGCTGCAGGGGGAGCAGGGTCAGCTCGGAGGCCAAAGCGTCCCCGATTGGCGGAGACAGATCCCTTCTCCACCACTGCTCAGGAATGTGGCTTGAGGTGGAGCAGCAGGTGCTGGAAGGAGGGTTGCAACCAGTCTCACCCTCCAAGAAAAATACCAGCCCTGCTCACCAAGGGAAAGGAGCAGAAGCAGCCCCTACACAGCCAGATTTATGGGTCCCAACAGGCTGGAAAAAATCCAGTGAACATTTCAGCAAATCCAGCCTCTGTCAGAAGTTACAGAGTGATAGGTGTAAGTCCCAGCCAGACCCGCAGCTGCTGCCTCTTCTGAGCCAGCCCCGGGCTGCCAGTGAAGTCACCCTCACACCTCAGGCTGTGGGGATGGCAGTGGGGTCGGTGCAGGTGGCGGTGGGCGCACCACTGGCACCATCCTGAGCTGCAACAGGACAAGCAGCTGGGGGTCTGCCTGGGGGAAACGTCACACTGAATGGATGGGACAGTTTTTAGAGGAGCTCTGATGAGCACAGGGCTCATTTACAGAAGAAGCTGTAGATGGGTCGGGGTTTATCCCAGCATCCCCCTTCCAGGTCCCAAGCTGGGTCACCTTCTCTGGTATCATCTTCCAGGACTCACGCCCTGTTTGCAAACATTTCCTGTTGCCCATCAAGGGTGCCCACAAGGACCGTGTCCACAAACCCCTCACAGACAGCTTTCCCCTTTGTGCAGGAGATTGCTGCCCCTTCCAGAGATCTCACAAGGGCACATGGTCACCAAGCCTCGAACGGGTGAGCAAGAGGAGGGAAAAAACAGAGGCAATTCTCTTAAAAGTCATTAACATCTCTATTAGTATTGACTAATGCCAGATCTCAGTCCTCGCCATCCTCTTGTCCTCACCTGCAGGCTTTTTGGGACAAGGCCAGTCTCCTTGACTTTGGAAAATACCTGCCACACTGAGGGTGATAAAATCCTCAGCTTTCTGCAGCTGGGAGGGCCCAATGCTTCCCCTCCATCCTTTCATCAGCCCCATCCACCCCGTTCCTGCTGTATCCCAGGGAAACTCCCCTCACACCCCCCAGCCCCCAAATCTCCAGGGCTTTTTGCACAGCAGAACCAGTCCTGATCTTGAGATAATGCCTCTGTGCCAGTATCCACATAGGAAGAGATGAGAGATAAGCCTCTTTTGCAGACCCAGAACTGCTGTGTGCCCTTCCCACCTGTTCTGCTGCAGGGGAGGTGTCCGAATCCCCCGGAGCCTCAGTGGTCTCCAATGAGGGGATGAGTTAGGACCCTCCTGCCAGATCTTTGTTATCTGAGACACATAATGATCCAGCTGTTGCCCTCAGCTCCACAGAAACTCCAGTATCTGTCTGGAGACAAGGTTCAGCATACCAGGTTTTCGCCTGTTCTTCCCATAGCCTGATTCTCCCTCCCAAAGGACACAATTTGAGGGTCACTCCTGGTCCTTTAGCTCCATAGAAAAGTCAGCTTCTCCCTCCAGCATCTCTGAAGCTGAGCAAGCCAAGATGCTAGGGCTGTTGGTACATTTGGGATAGAGATGTAGCAGTTTCTTTGCATCCTCATGCCTCTCAAATCCTCCATGTACTGTCCCAGGTTGGTACACAGCCCCAGTGCAGGGCCAGTGCTCAGACCTACTGCATCCCATCCCTCCATCATTATACCTGGAGCTATCCAGGACCTGGCATTTGGCTGGTGGCACCCCTGGGTCTTGTGTGAGGTGGCTGAGCCTGGAGGCACCGTGTCCATGGAGGCACACTGGGCTCCCCAGTGGCCCCCTCCAAGGTAAGCGTGCCCTGTGCTCTGGCTCTTCCCAGCCTGTTTCATCTCCCCACTGCAGCCACCAGCTCTCTGACCTGGAGCACAGGGTGAGACTCAGGAAGTCAGTTCAGGGGCTTTTGCAGATTTTGCAGTACCTTTTTTCATAGCTCCAAAGCAGACTGCACTCAGCCAGGCCAGCCCCTGTAGAAAGTGCTCCTGCTTCACTTTCCAGGTGCATCCATCCATTTTCCTGATGCAGCAGAGGTCATGGGATAGCACTCTTTGCCTGTGTATCTCACTCGGCCCTCTGAAAGCTTGTGCAGCTTCATCTCCAAACATCTAGTGCAGTTCCTGGGTAGATGGTCGTGAGATGTTTTTGGGAGGAGGGTGGAGGATCTGGCTTCACACATGCCTGTAGGCTTCATGGGGAACTTCAGATCTTAATCAACAAAGGATTCCCACAGAGACTGTTCCTCCAGGCACAGATCACCAGGAATTCCATCTCTAGCCTTTCTGCTCTTCCTAAATGAATGGTTCTTCAGTCAGATTTCTCAAACTACCCCGGCAGAGAGCCCTGCTTCAGCTTCTTGCTATGGGAGCAGCAGAGATTCAGGAGCTGTCAGGAGTGGAGATACATCTTCTATGAAGTATGGCATGGGATGTCCTTCTCTCCGTGTGAGACCTGCTCGTGAGCCTCTTTAGAGCCAGGAGTCAGCCCCAGCCCCAGATTTTGGAGGCACTTCCACTGTAACTGGGCATCTCTTTCCACTCCTTTGCAGCATCCCCCGTCTCTCTCCCTCTCTGTCAGTCCCACCCCTTCTTGGAAGGAAGCACTGGATCAGGAGGTCTGAGCACTCATCTTTGCCCCATGGTCTGAGACCTCTCCTCTGCCCTGGGGGACCCTCTTATGCAACCACATCTGAGCATCCCCTCCCTGCTTGTGTCCCTGAGCTGTGACAGAGACAGCAGCCACAGGCAGACCCTGGCATGAACAGGGGTCACTCTGGGGGATTGACATCACCTGCTTTCGGGTGCCACCCTAACGCCCAGGTGATCCAGCCTCGGGAGAGCCACTGCCTAGATGCGGTGTTGTGTTGGTGTGTCGGGTTATAATGTAAGGTGTAACGAAAAGCAGGTATTCTGCTACCATCTACATGAGCTGTAAATGGATGGGGCAGCGTTCTTATCTCCTCCATGATTCAGCCCTGATAACTCCCTCCTGGGAAGTAGCAGCCACCCTGGGGGAGCCATCTCCACTAATGGGCCATCAAGGTCTCCCGGCAGGACTCATAGGATTACATCATCCCGTTTTGAGATGCCTCGCCCTGGGGGAGGAGCCGAACATTCCTACCTGTATATAATCTGAGGTTTGGGACACCGTGGGGGCACTATCATTGGCCTGCCAGAGCAGGAGAGCTGACAACCACCTCTGGGCTTCCAGGGAAGGACCGGACCTTTCTACAGGATCACTGCCTCAACAAGACCACATTGATCACTCCAATGGGGCTGTAGCCACCATTTAATCGGACTGCTGCCACCACCCTGATGGACAGGGTGTCAGGTCGTATTCTGACTCTTTTTTTAAGTTTAAGCCAGTGTTTCTGTACTACTGCCTTTATTTTAATTTTCCTATTACGTTGTAGTTCTGACTTGGGATCTCTCACAAGATATTTGTGTGGAGTCAAATCCTTGCACTGGTTTGCCTTCAAACCAGTACGTGGTGGCAAGTATGAACAGTAGGAACAGAGACAGGAGGGTCATTCTGTCCTAGGAAGGGACAGCTGCTGGGTTAGCTGTTGCAGACATCAGTGCTTCCCTAGGAGGGAAGCTGCTGCCTGGAGCCTTGTGTGCCAAAGGCAACAGGCCTGAGATTGATCATGAAAACATATTACAAGTGTAAAAAAAACCCCTGGTTTTCTGTATCTTGAAACTTTCCACAAACACAATCTGAATATTTGTAGTATTTTTCTTTAGGAAAACACATTTCAGAACAGCTAAGCAAAGAGGGAGAGTCATAAAGCTGGTGGGAGATTTGGCCCATCTGACTGTCTTCCTACTGACATTTCCCTGGGATCAGGGAACCCTGGAGCATTCCCCAAAAGGAACATGGATGCCCTCATGCTGTCCATGTCCAAGGGTCAGTGTTTAGTGGGACATGGAGGTGAGGCAGTGACAGCAATGTGGGTACTTGCAGGAGACGGGGTCTGTCAGGCAAAGGTTGCACACTTCAGGATCTGGCCATCATTTAAATTAGTGAAGCAGCCAGATAAAACAGCAAGGCCTTGGGTTTTTGTTGGGTTTTGTTTTTTGGNGTGTAAAAAAAACCCCTGGTTTTCTGTATCTTGAAACTTTCCACAAACACAATCTGAATATTTGTAGTATTTTTCTTTAGGAAAACACATTTCAGAACAGCTAAGCAAAGAGGGAGAGTCATAAAGCTGGTGGGAGATTTGGCCCATCTGACTGTCTTCCTACTGACATTTCCCTGGGATCAGGGAACCCTGGAGCATTCCCCAAAAGGAACATGGATGCCCTCATGCTGTCCATGTCCAAGGGTCAGTGTTTAGTGGGACATGGAGGTGAGGCAGTGACAGCAATGTGGGTACTTGCAGGAGACGGGGTCTGTCAGGCAAAGGTTGCACACTTCAGGATCTGGCCATCATTTAAATTAGTGAAGCAGCCAGATAAAACAGCAAGGCCTTGGGTTTTTGTTGGGTTTTGTTTTTTGGTTTTTTTTTTTGGTTAAAAACATCTAATTTAAAAGCTCATTACCTTCTGTAAAAAAAGGGGGTTGAAGTCTTTGATTTCTCCCCCTGGGCAATCTGTAATCCCTCAGCTAAAACCCGAGCCCTTTAATTAAGACCTCAGTCATTTGAATTGTTAATGAAGATCCATTGGAGGACCATCATTCTCATTCCTGATTTCATCTTGTGCTCGTTAGGGACTCCTGATTAAAATTCATCATTTCAGAAGATATTTATAACTCTCTAACTATCCCTAGACCTCATTAATTCAAAGCCAACTGTTTGGAAAGAGATAGGGGATCTTACAGGCACCAGGCAGGATCTGGAGCTAAGGGAACACTGTTGACTGGCAGATGACAGTGTTGGCCTCGCTGCATGGTATGGGAAGGGATGGCAGGGTGTGAGGGATACCACGGGAGTAAGACACAATCCAGACTGTATTTAGCGAAGTGAGAGAAGAGAAGAGGAGAGAAGAGAAGAGAAGAGAAGAGGAGAGAAGAGAAGAGAAGAGAAGAGGAGAGAAGAGAAGAGAAGAGAAGGCTAAGCAGCCACAGGCCAGGTGCACCAAAGAGGAGAGAGACCCCCTCCTACATCAGTGTCCTGGAACGTACAAGGGTGTGAAGGCTTGGAAACATTGAACTTTAGGAAGAGACCACCCCATGACTCCTTCTCTGTCCCAGTGGACAGGTCCTACCTGTCTCAGCAACCCACCAGGGACACAACCTCTGGGTCATACAGTCTGGCTGCTCCCTCCACAGTTTGCCCAACACTGAATTCCTCTCCTGAACCCCAGTGAAGCTGAACCAGCCTCATGGACCTCACCCCTGGATGGGCCATGGGGTCCTTTTCCAAGCAAAACTCCCAGTGGTAATAGAGAGGGAACCCCAAAGCATCCAACTTTCCTTCCAACCCATGCCTCAGTTTGCCTCACTCTGGGCTTTGCCTTTTGCTCTTCCACCATGTCCTCAGTCCTGACTCTTGCCATGACTCTGCTGATCTTCTACATCAGTCGCTTCTCCCAAGTTTAGCCTAAATCTGGGTCAAGCTCCCTGGGGCTGGGGACCAAGCCCAGGCATCACAACCATCACGAGAGTTTTCTCTGGAGTCATTTGTCCCCTTGACCCAAAAGGAACCCTTTCCTTTGGGACACCCAATGCTTTTGTTTAGCCTCATGTTCTCCTACTTTGGGTCAGGCTTTAAATGAAAACGCTCCATGAAAATAGGAAGAGTTTTGTTTTAAGGCTGTCTAATTAAATACTCCAGCACTTCTGAAATGAGACATTTTACCTTAGAAACATCTAGCAGGACTATGCTGACACTTTCACGTACATCCAAATGACCAAAACCTGAACTTACAGCTCCTTTTGGTCCTGTTGAAACCTCATTTTTGGTGAATTACTATGCATAAGAGTTCCAGCTGGCTGCTGCCACCCCTGCCCGGGTTTCAGTGCCCCGCAGCCCAGGTGAGTTTTGGGACAGCTCATCCTAGGCCCCTAGAGCCCTCCTTCTTCATGCAGTGGCTGAGCCCAGTCGTGTTTGTACCAGTCACCACAACACTAAGCAGGAAAAAATCCCTGGGTTGCTGTGGACGACAAAGAAGGTAAATGCACTTTGAATCTCTTTGCCTCTAGACAGACACATTTAAAAGTGACCTGCAAGAGACCTTCCCCCTTCGGACCCAAATAATAGAAGCTCTGAATGAACTTTAACACGGGGTTTATTCCCCTTATTCTTTTTTTGTTCCTGTTAGAAATTCAGGTCCCTGTGCAAGCCCCTGAATGAGTGACTGCAATGAGGATGCAACAGGAGGGAAGAGTGAACATAAGTGAATGAAAAATGGGTTTTAAACACTTTCCCCGCTTTTAAATGCTTTGCCCCGCTTTTATCCTGCTGGAGTGGGAGAGGACGCTGTTTAGCACAGTTTGCTTTGTGCTTGACAGATTTATTTAACTCCAACAATTGTGTGGCAGTTCAGAGAAAGGAAGCCTTTGTTGGAGTTACAGCTCTCCATGGCAAGCAGTCTCCATGCCCTTGCTAGAGTGAGGCCACTTTTCATGGAAGAATGAACTGCTTATTTGGGATGGGTGACCCCAGAGCCCACTGCTTGCTGGGAGGCACAATCTGGGATGGTCCATCTGACAGCAGCTTCAAGCTTTGGCTCTGTGGAAGCCAGGAAAGCATCACAGCTGCGTGAGCCCAGCCCAAAGAGCAGGGGTTCTTCTGAGCAATAGAAAGATTCAGGGTCTGGGACAAAAATCCCTGGCTGCTATGAACTTCTCTTGAACTTCCCAAAGGTGCTTGCTTACATTTGAAGTTTTCCAGGTAGCATTTGAGTAAATTATGTGTGATGAACCTGTTATTTTGATATCAGAACAAAGAATGATCCACCTAGTTTGAACAGAGATAACCACACTACCTCAACAGGCCCTCAGTCTGAAATCCAGCCTAAATCTCCCCTGACACAAGTTCATACATTCCCTGTCTCTGGGCACCAGTGAGCAGAGCTTGGTGCTTGCCCCTTCACTGCCTTGGGAGGAAGCTGTGAACCGCTTCAATAGATCCTCAGGACGGTCAGTGCTGGCCGGAGCACGGGGGAAGAAACCAGCCTGTCCACTGCAACAGCCAACCACAGAGCATTTGGGAGCAGACAGCAGTGAAGAACAGAGCAGCATCTCCACAGAACCCACTGGCTACTCAGGAGTGTGGTTCCCACCTGAAAAACTCAGGTTTCTCCAAGCCCTGGGACCTTCCAAGCCTTTGGAAGTCCATCTGAGTCCCCACATGGAACTGGAAAGAAAAAGGGAATGGAGGGCCAAGGGAGCTATTAAAATACCCTTCATGGGCAGGATGGATGGCAGGATAATCCCAGCTGCTCCCAGAGACACTGAGGTAGCCCCAAGGGATGTTTTAAGAGGCCTGAAGATAAAAAGAAAAAGGCTGAAAAGAAATAGTCGGGGGAACTGAAGGAGAATATGCAAACTCAGCTAAGACCTGCAAGGAAATGATAAAGGCCAGGGAAAAACAGAGAAAAATAACACTGCCAAGAAGGCTACTGGGAATAAGAAGGAATTTTGCAAATTGCAGCAAAGGGAAAGCAAATACAGTGTGAGTCAGCCCATTAATAAACGAGAAGGGAACGCAAATTAATGAGAATTCAGAAGCAGCTGAGGTACTGACCTGCTTTCAGATTTTCTATTTCATTCCCAACACAACTGAGTTCTGGGAGGCGTTAACCCTTTCCTCTGTACCCTGCAGGACTGGGCACGACACTATCGGTTCAGAAGGTCTGCGAGCCTCTGGCACTACAGGGGCCTCCTTCAAACTCCTTCATGCACTTGTGCAGAACGTCATCACAGCTGAATCACAGCAGTCTGTGATGGATACCTCAGCCTTCGGGCACCCTCCTCCTGCGATTCCTCATTCCCATGTGGCTGGGCTCATACAAGAGCCTGCAGAAGGTCTTCTCTCCCATGTCCCACCCCTCTCCTTCACTCTCCTGTTTTGTTTATTTTATTGATCCTAGTTGATTTGAAACAGTTTTTAGAAGTTTTCCCAGCCAGCTAGACAAGAGACCATCTTCTCTTTTCACTCCTGCTTGGAACTGTGGATCTTAACCAGTAAAAACCAATGCAGCTCCATTATGGCCATCAGAGGGTTCTCTGATCCACCAGCATCCTTTGGTCAAAAGCAAGAGGGTCAAGGCACTGGTCATCCATAACACAGACTGGTCAGATGTCTGCTCCATTCTTCACTGTCTCTTTGGGAGGTCCCAGCACAACCTCTCTGCCAAGTGGCAGCAATTTGTTTCATGGATCAGCTCCTGTTTGACGATGTATTCATTGGTTTTTGCCACCACCAATCTCTGAATCCTCATTCCCAAACTGTTCTGCATCACTCCAGGATCCACCAGTGCCTCAGTCTGAACCTTCCTCTCCTGCTCCCAGCAGCATTATTTGCAGGGCAAGGTCCTGCAGCCTCTGAGTCACATTGATTTTTGCCCTTCACAGCAGCCCAAAGACACTTCACAGCAATCATCCTGCCAGGAGACACTTAAGGACTTTCATGTCCTGATTTTGCAAGGAGAAGCAAAATCCAGAGGCAACAGTTAGGGAAGCCTGTTGTTAAAGTTGTTTGGGCCTCTGACAGACATTCACTGTCCTAACTGCACTTTCCCAGGCTGGATGCCTACATACGCTGAATAGCTGAAGAGCATTTTCAGTTAAACCAGCACTGCTGTCACTCAGGGAATGAAAATCTGGCTTTGGAAAACATTGGAGGGCTCTACAATCGATGCAAGAGTCAGAGATGCCATGGAGATGTGCATGGTCTTCCATGGCTTTTTTTTTCTTTTTCCTTGTCTGAGTCCTTAAATAAATGTGCATTTGTCTCCCAAAATACCTGGAACTTGCACTTTCAAATGGCTTTTTGAAAGATCCCTACTCCAGTCCTCTCCAAACTGGAATATGGGCAGGCAGACAGTTGCACACCAAGTCCCACCTTCTCTGAGGGTTATGTGCGTCATGTGCATTTTTACAAGCTCTTGACCTGCTGTTGGAATTAGTTGCCACTGGCTTAAGCCCTTCTTCAGAGTCTGAGCTCTGAGTAAATAGTAAATGTCAAGGATCATGACCTAAAAAAGGGGCAGAGAGGTATAAGATGGGAACATTGAACTCAGTCCTCATCCACTCTTCTCTCAGTCTTTCCAGTCCAAAGTACCTGGGAGGGTTTTATGCCAACTTCTCCCCAAGGTTTGTCTGTCCTGGATGTCCTGCTTAAGCTCCTCATCACCTCAGCAGCAAAGACCTTCCTGTGCTGTCCACATGGCAGCTCCCAGAACTGCTGTTCTTCCTGCTGAGCCCTTCACCTCCCTCTCTTCTTCACTGAATTTCCACTGGGGCTTCATGTGAGAGTGTCTGTGGGGGTACTGGTGGGGCAATGGATGCAAACACCTGGTCTGGGAGTGTTAGGAGTTCTCCTTGGGGCCAAACTCAGTAGTCAGGCTCACAGCATGGCACCAGCAGCAGTGGCCCTCAAGTGTACCCACCATGTACCTGGGCAAGGTCAAGTGTCTGTGCAGCCAAGTCCTCCCGAGTGTCAGGTGGAGCCTGTCTGGGCTGTGTGCTTGGATCCTGCATTTTTAACCTGACCTCCTCTTGACCCAAATGTCTGCAGCTCCAACTGGAGCCTTAGAGCCAAAAGCCTCCCAGAAACAGCGCTGGGGTTCCAGTAAGCCACTCCAGAGTGTTTCCCAACACCTATTATAACCTGCACTGCCGCTCAGAGCCAGCATCCCTGCCCTGGTGTCAGGCCAAGAAGACACAGAGCAGGAGGGGCAGGACATGAATGCAGAACCTCAGAGAACCCAGGGGACCTGCTTAGAATCATGGAATCATTAAGGCTGGAACAGCTCTCAGAGATCATTGAGTCCAACCATTAATCCAGCACCATCACCGTGTTTAAACCATGTCCCCAAGCATCAAAACTGCCCATTTTTTGAACACTTCCAGGGATGGTGAGTCCACCACTGCCCTGGGCAGCCTGTGCCAGTGCCTGACCACCTTTCAGTGAAGAATTTTTTTATTTTAATATACAATCTAAGCCTCCCCTGGTGCAACTTGAGGCCGTTTCCTCTTGTCCTGTTCATTCCCTGGGATAAGAACCTGACCCCCACCTCCCGGCTGCCCCCTCCTGTCAGGAATTTGTGAAGAGTGAGAAGGTCCCCCCGCGCCTCCTTTTCTCCAGACTGAGCACCCCCAGCTCCCTCCGCTGCTCTTCATCAGACTTGTGCTCCAGACCTTTCCCCAGCTCTTGGCAAACGCTTGGTCCCTTTTGTTCCTTTAGAGTTTGCATTACACCAGGTAACATCTCCATCCACACCTTTTACCTTGTGCATTTCGCTATGTACCCAAATTAAAATTTCCCTGCCCTTTCCAAGAACTCACTTGGCCCTCACTCCTGGAAAGCCCTTTAGAAAGGTGCCTCAAAGGTGTTTTTTTAATGTAATGTACAAGATGCAGAGGCAGAGTTAAGCTGCAGAGCAAATGATGGCTTTTCCTTTGCTCACATCACCTTCACCCCAGCCATAGCCAAGTTAGACACAGAGCATGGTTAGACTTCAAAATACTTGCAATCTTGCTTAAATATTACCTTTGTTAATCTGGTTTATAGGCCTTCTGCTTTTGGGGTGCTTAAACTGCTTTCAAAACAGCCTGTCAGCCCTTTTCCTCTGCAACTGGGAGGATTAGAAAACGATTTTTATTTGAAATAAAAGCTCAGAGTTGTAGGTATTCACAAAACTCCAGCATCTCAGGTTATTGGGGAAACAACTCCTGGATGAAATAATGTCCACTGGCAGCACCTCAGCACACCCAACACTCACGTGTGCTTATGCTTGGGGGTTTGTGTGAGGTTCCAGCTGTATTCTGGCACCTACAGGATTGCCAAAGAGGGGAAACAATTCAACCATCCTTAAAACATCAGGCTCCAGAAATCATGAGACTGGCTTAATAAACATGATTCTTTAATAGGTGCTTTTTATTTGGCTGCAGCAGGCAAAGATTTAAGAAAAACACTAATTTTAGAGACACTTGCAATACTATGACCCGGGTTGGCAATGTTACATTTAATGGAGCTAGAAAGGCAGTCACAGCTTCATTCTTGGGTTTTAACACTTTTCACAGCCTCCAGAAAATTTCATCTTTGGATGAAAACTTTCCAGTGTTGTCATATCTGCTGTTGTTGATGTTTCTCCTTAATGTTAATACAAAATATCTCTGGACAAAGCTATTTTTCTCCCATTCTTCTCATTTTCTCCTATTTTCTGCCATTCTGGTAATTTTTTCCCACACTAAGCAACGGGATGCAGTTGTCCAACTGAATTCCACACTCACCCAGGCACTTTTGGGGGACAAGACCCCTCAGATGTCCCCCAAGGACATGTCATTGTGGCCTGGGACACATCTTGCTTTTCCATTCTCCAAAATCACATTGTCACTACCAGGGCATTTGGGAGATGACTGTAAAACTGCAACTGAGCATCCAGCTTGGCACAGAAATGCCCTGGAGGCAGGATGTAACTGAGCCCTGGCTCTGCCTCCCCCGTTCCTGCCCTGTCACAGGTGGCTCTCGCAGCAAGCGCTGGTGTTAAGGCAGTGTTTCCTCTTATAAAACACTGTTTTCAGTTACTTACATTTCACCAGACTTTAACCACTGGGCAGTTTTCCACCTCAGCCAGCCTCTGTCTGTCTTTACAGCCACTAGAGGGAAAGGGGGGCTTCTAGGGAAAAAGTCACATCATCCTGAGGCAAGCAGTTCAGGTAGGACAGTTTCTTGGCATCAAGTGAAGCTGTAGAAGGTTTCTACACCGTTGTCTCTCCCACAGACACCTGGTGTCTGCAGACGATCCAATGTTTGGTCTGGGTTGTCTGAAGGGGAATCTAGGCCAGAAGGGTTGGGCCGAGGAGAAACAGTGCTTGGTGTTTGCTTAAAGAATTTGTCTGTGTGTGAGTGCCTGTATCTCAATGTTACCATGACTTTTGCCAAGTTATGAGCATCATAAAACCTCGTGTTCACACATAACTAGAGGACACCCAAGGATTCAGTCTTTCTAAGAATCTGTCCTCTCTGTTCTTCTTGTACAGTTCATAGAGATGGGATTTTAGCTAGTGGAGGGCATCTTGGAGCATTTTCAACCACTGGCACTGTGCCCCCAAGGGTAATAGACACAATGCACTAGAAGAACACATCCCAAATTTATGCAGACACTCTACTTGCTCCACATAATCCAGCAATGGAACAGTAGGAGGGAGAAGAAGCTGAAAGAAATGGACCAGAATAAAAAAAGCAATGTGAGGTGGGAGTGACATTAAAGTAAGTAACACAACATGGTGATACAGGGCCTTGCTGTCAGCACTGGAGTTTGGCAAGGGCCACAACTGTAGTTTAAGCAGCAAAGGGTGGGAGGCAGAGGGGACTGCAGAAAGGCAAGGTGTCCTGTGGGTGTTCCTGGATGGTGATAGCAGCTGGAATTGAGATTTAGCTGAACGTGGCTGTCAGGCATCTATAGCTGTACCAGGGCCTGACAGAGGACTGAAGTCCTGGTGAAATCCTAGTCCAGCCAGATAAGGTCTTAACTGTCTCTCCATGCCAGATGAGAGGGTAAGTGTACATTTCTCTCTCCATCCCATCCTCTGAAGAGGGAAGGAAAAGTGGCAGAGGGGAAGAAAGGAGAAATGGATGGAGAACAGCACGGTCTAAGCCTTGCTAACTCCAGCTGTGAAATTTCCAAAAGACAGAACTTGCCCTTCATGGGCACCAAGGACCAACACTCAGCACCAGCAAGACGCACAATTTCCTCCCAAGTGAAATGCCACAGCATGAAAGGGGACCCTGAGTGAAGCCACGTGGAGGGCACGGCCTCTGACTCCTGATGTAGATGTTTATGAGCATGGCTGTGCTGGAATAGAGGAGCTCAGCATGTTGCTAGATGGAGTCTAAAGCCACCCCAAGCTCTCCAGCTGACCTGACATCTCTGATCTTTCTCCAGATTTGGACGTCAGGGCTGGCACAGAGATCTACCAGGTGGAGAAGGGAAATAATGGTCAGGACCAGAAGAAATCACTTGTGAAAATGGCTAAAACTACAACAAGCACCTCTGTGTGCTTCTCACATCCATCGAGTGCAGAAAAGGGAACAGTAGAGGAGGGGGACTGGAAACCCAGCAGACCAGCACCAAATGGAAGGGAGACACCAGGAGACAAAGCCACCACCCTAGAAGAGACAGTGAAAAAATGAGACCAACTAGTTCAAGCCCTAGTTTTTACCAAAATGTCACTGTTTCAGCCAAGTTGGGTTGCTCAGGTACAAGCCTCACCATGAGCTAAAACCAGAGGTCTGAAATCAGCACTCCCCTGCCCCTGGTGCTGGTGATGTTAGTCAGCCGGTAGCTGCTCTAGAGGTGATGGAAAAGAGGTGACAAGGCTTCTGGAGGTGGGTTTTGGGGTCGGAAGGCTACCCGATGAGCTCTGTACTTTGGACGAGCACGGCTAGATGGCACTGTGTACTCTTCCAGGAGTGGCACATCCCACCACAGCTCCCATGCCCAGGAATTTATTATGCCCAGTGTTTTCGATTGCTGTTGAGGCTCTCCTCTGAAAGACAGCTTATCTGAGGGATGGCGTGGGCTGTTGGGAGTTTTGTCACGGCCAGAGCACAGGCGACCTTCTCAGGAAGGAAACTGGCAGAGTTTTCTGTTTCAGGGTTGTTTTAACAAAGCCAAGTATGTGTTTGGAACAAGAAAAAATGCCATTTCCAGACAACTGTAAACAGCAGAGACAGACCTTGAGGAGTCAGGCCTAGAGTGGACTTACACCATTGCACCTATGGAGATCCTCATGTTCATGTCCTGTTTATCCACACCCTGGGAGGAAGAGGAACACAATGGAGCCCTGGGACAGGGTGTCCCCGTGCTGTTATGCCAGTGCTGGTGAAGAAGACAGGGACCTGGATTTGGGGCTGCCAGATTCTGAGAGACCAGTCTCAGCTTCCTCTGTCCAGTAGCAAATCTGGACACACACCAGCTCTGCCTGGTGGAGGGCAAGCAAGGAACCCACTGGAATCTTCTGCAACCCTGGAAGACATTTGGTCACCCAGGCAATGGGCAAAGATCAGAAAAAGGTGGGAGAGGGGTGAAGGGCATTAGATATTAAGGGAGAAGTGGATGAGCAGGATCAGGCAGCACAAAAGAGGAACATGAAGCTTACCACTGTCTTGAAATGTATTTGTGGGTCAGTTTGAGATGAGAACCCAGAAGCAATCTTTACAGAAGGCAGAGCAGTCTGGCCCTCTCTCCCCTTCTTCCCCGGCTGGTGGACTCAAGCTGGGAGGCTGGACGACACCGCCACTCCATGGTCCCCCAGCTAGGAGCCCGCCGGCCCTCGCTCAGCTGTCTGCACGGGAGTTGGGAGAGTTTAACATCTCAGGAGCGGGGCTCCCATGTTCTCCTCTTGCTACCAGCTGGTCAGGCGGGCTGCCAAGGGTATGCTGGCAGGAAACTGGGCAGTTTTCCATCAGGATTTCATCTGCAGTGACGGATCTCCGGGGAATATTTCTGTCCTGATGAATCAGCAGTCTTAGGTGGGAGATGGGCTGCCTGCTGGAGGGGTTAATGTCCAGCACTCAGGAAAGGTGCGAGTCCCCCCATCAGGCAGGTGTCAGCTAATCCAATCCCCCCCAAATCCATCCCCTCCTAGAGGCCTCTCCTTAATCTGTTACAGTCGGCGTTTGCCCTGGGGCCGTGGATCTGATATCTCTTCCGAGCAGGGTGTCAGTATTAACTATTATAATTCTGGATATTCTTGTTAGCCATGCAAATGTCCAACCCCAGGCTGGAATCTCGCTTCGCTCTTTGGCTTCAGCAACATCCTGTGGCAAATTGCTCTGTGCGGAGACACTTCTGTTTATCATCCCCGGCCACCACCTGTTCTCGCCACGTTCCTGGGTTATCCCACAGGCACTGCAGCTCTCCCCTGCACTGTTCTCCGCTTGACACCACGAAATCTTGGCCTGGCCCTTTATTGCAAAAATCTGTCTTTTATGGTGAGCTGGAAAAAGCGTAGTAGGATGTTGATTCCCTTCCCAAGCCACCCTGGTGAGACACTCCACTGTTTGCATCTGCTTGTGGCAGAATCCACTGGTGTCCATGGAAAGCGCTTCCCTGAAGAAAACCCATCCCACATGAATGAGGACTGCAGCCCAAACCCCTCACAGTCAGCACAGCCCTGGGGTCAAAAGCCCCACTCCAATAGGAAGGCAAAAGGTAAATATGCTGGGGCAGGGTAAGAGGTGGTTTTATGCTACTACTCTGCATGAAGTTCCAATTTATCACGTGGGAAGCAGGTGTAGAGCTCAAATGGAGAGCAAATGGCAATGGGACAGAAAAATGTTAACAAGTCAAAAATCAGCAAGTGCTGCGCTGAGTTCTGTAGTGTGATTAATAAAACAAACATGTGAAAAAAATCTCCATTTCAACACATGGCCAGAAATGCAGCGTGTTGTGTTATCAGGGCTATTCTGCCCTCTGAATACCCGCTTCTCTGTTTGGGTTCACACTAAAATACTCTAACATGCTTTCAATTTTTTTTTTTTTAATTTTTATTTTATTTTTACAAATGCTCAAACTTTCCTGCCACAAATTATTTTTGGCTGGGTTACAAGCAAAATGGCCATGTATAGCCATTTCTTGAAAAAAAAAAACAAAAAAAAACCAACCAAAAAAAAACCAGTTTATGAGATATTTTGGTTGAATGTTTTTTTTTTTCTAAGTGAACATGTGGTGAAAGTTCAGGAGCTTTCACTTTTTTCCACCCAAAAGCTCCTCTTAAGCTGAAGCTCAACCTCCAGCATCTTTAACATGATCTCACTGTTACAGACCATCCACTTAGAAAGAATACTGCTGCTAACAAAGCCTGGGACCATCTCCCCCTCTGGCCTCTTTCACCCCAAAAAAGCTGTCTGGGACTGCTGTAAGGCCAGGCTGTCACTGACAGCCTCAGCCATGAGAAGTCACAACTCATCCCACTGCAAAATTATGACTTTGGCATGAAAATCATGATTAAACCAGTAATAGACAAGCAAATCTTATTTGCCTGTGGTCCCAGGTGCTCTCAGGCTGTAGGTTTGAACCACAAAGGAGAGAAAGTTCTTGGGGACAGGCTGTGAAATAGAAGTTTCATGCAAGCACACAATGCCACTAAGCTGATAATTTAGGGAAAATAATGAACATTATCAAGCGTCATAAAGAGCCTTGCTGCAAGAACTGGCACCTTCAGCAGCTCCACAAAAATATCCCCACATCATGGGAGTTCATGGGCAGTTTGGGGATAATTAACCCCCAAGCACATAAAGTCCAAGAAAAACTAATTACTTTCACAGAACAAAACAGATTGTTTTACAGGCAATGTTGTTCTTTGGCCTGTCTTTTCTGGAAAATGGCACCAGTTAAACAAAATCAATTTTATTAACTGACAGTGCTGTGAAAAGATTTATGGAAAAGGACTGTTTGATGGGCTTTTAATAACAGACCTGATGCCCATTACCAGGGCTGACAAGGTGCACATGCTGGACAAGAGAGGTCATCTGAGCTGGACACCTTTCGCAGTCTGGTCAGAAAGGGTTTTTTCTGTGCTTCCTCCTCTAGTGAGTCCTAAATCAAACGAATAGCATTAGTCATAGGACTCACTTAATGACACAAGCCTGTTACCCAGAGAGGTGGTTTTCATCCTGGTTGATGCAGTTGTGCTGGGCTCCGTTCTCAAAGCTCACGCTGGGGCCTCAGTCCACACCGTTTGTTTGCAGCGCAGCCTTCCTGCACTTGCCATCCTTCCTCACGCTGGAAGGGAACAAGCTATGGACAGCCTGTAGCAGCCCCTGCTCTTGGCCTGAGCTGCCCAGAAGCCGTGCTGAGTCCTGCAGGGACAGATTGCCTCCCTGCCCCGGAGATGGGGAGGTCTCGGCTTGCTGGAGATTGTTTGGGTAAGTTGTGATGGATCGTGCCCCAATGTCGAGAGCTGAGGTGCAGCGGGAGGCTGAGAAACTTAACATTGAAAATGTTTTAAAGCAAAGGGAACATCAAAAGATCTCCAGGAAACAGCAAACACCCAGAGTTCAGCAATCTCTGAAACAGATCCTCTCCTCCCATCTCCATGTCTGGATAAGAGAGACTCCCAAGAAAAAGGGCGATCAAGATCAGAGAAGATGGTAAGCTATAAATCAACCACCTCTCTCTTTTCACCTCCCTCCCTGCGCCCTTCAGTCGTAGGAAACCTCTGGAGCAGCAAGACACAAATTCAAACAGCAGGATGACTCCTCCTGTCTCCTCCTCAAGAGACTTGCCCCAGCGCAGCCCCCGAGCCTTCCTCCAAATGCCATCCAGCTCACAGAGGTGCTGGGTGGGGAGCATGAACCTTGTCTCCAGCACTGCAGATTTTATCTGACATGCCAGATTTAGACTCTTACAGAAAAGTCAAATCAGCCTTAGCATCCTCTGTCAGATTCACTGTCTACCACTGGAACATTTTTCTATAAATCTGAGAGGTTGAACAAAAGGTTAGGAGGCTTTGAGCCCAGCAGAGCTCAGCCCTGAGCACACAGACCTGGTCATTAGGAGCACATCTTGCAGGAGCATGTGCCCCACAGCACTTCAAGAGCTGCTCTCTGGCATGGGGCAGCCTCTTCTGATGGCCAGGCAGGTGGGATGAGCCAGCCCTGGGCTTTAACACTGAGCAGCATTTTTCAGGTGGGTGGATTTGGGGCATTCCCTTTAGTGGATGTGCCTCTCAGTGGTAACAAGGCCAAGCTGAGCCCCTTCCCCTCCGTATTCAGAGCCTCCTTCACCTCTGAGCATCCCACTGCAGTATGGAGATGGCTGAGGAGAAGGCATGTCTGGAATAAGACAGCAACGTGGGGCAGGTTTTGCCCTTCAGCACGGCCCGTGGTGAAGCAGCAAGGCCGAGAGCGCAGCATGTGTCCGAGGTAAGGGGATACGGCCGTCAGTGGGTGCTGGCTCTGCTTCAGGAGGATGGTTTATGCGCACACATGCGTTAGTGCAGTTGCCAGGTTACTGGGCAGACAAACTATGTTCAGCCTTTCTGAGTGAGGTCTCCTGCCCATGAGGCTGGGTCAGGAGCAGAAGTGGCAGCAGGCCCAGTCTGTGTGTCAGCATTCAAGGCGCTGGGACATGGCCTCGAGCCACAGAGCAGGAGCCCACAGACAAGCAGAGGAAGAAAAGGAAAGAAGGGATGCTGGGGGGACACTAACACCCCCCATTAATTCCATATCTGGGGTACCCCTGACCTGAGCAGATTGACCCTCCCCAGCTCCATCATATCTCCAGCATCTCCTATGGCAAAGACAAGCTGCCACGAGGAGGGAAGGGACGCATCTCATTTTTGGCATGGATTTGCTGCACAAATCAGTTCTCACATTTGCCTGCTCCTCTTGCTTCTCCTCTTCCAGGGGAAAGCAAAAGCTTTGCTGTGCTCCATCTCCTCACTTCCAGGCAGCACAGGTGGCTCCTGACTTGGACCTTCTTGGTTTTATGACCTAGAAGCCTCTGCTGCTTGGGACAATCTGCACTTTGTGACCATCCTTACTTAAAGTAAATATTCTGGACTAGGCTCCCAGGTCCCATTGGTGAGCTCTAACTCCTAAATCTCGTTAACTTCCTCCTCTTTTCATCACCTGCAGTTAGTTGCAGGAGAAGCAATAGCCAGACTGTTGGGGTGTGCAAGTGTAAACACTTAGGGAATTGGTGCAGACGATACCTAGCAAACAGTCCCTGGAGCTTGCCTGGATCATACACTTATGGGGGAATTTCTGAAGTAACGTGAACCCACATGCTCTCAGTAGGTCACATTTGGTGGTGGATAAACCAGGGAGCACAGAGGGGAATGGAGGTGAGGGAGTCATTGGGAGAGGGGTGTGGGATGGGTTGGTTTCAGCATGGCTGTGGTGGGAGCAACGTCTGCTGAGCTAGAGTAGGAGCAAACAGGGTCAGGATTTGGGGTAGGGAGGGCAACAGGAGGGATTAAGCCCTGCAAGGAGGCTGGACTGGGGAGCAAAACTCATACTGGGGGGGGGGCTAGCAGAGAAAAGTTTGGGGCAGGCAGGGAAAAGCTGTGGACAGAATTCATTACGTGTGACAGAGAGACTTGCGGGGGGATACATAGGGCGTAAAGGTGTCCAGGGTCAAAGCCACACATAAGGTCCCTGGAGGACAGGGGGAAACAGAGGAATTTTGGAACCAGGTTCCACATGGGAGAGGGGATCCTGGGGGCTGTGCAGCAGAGTGGGTGCACAGGGGCAGCCGAGCACGGGACACAAGCTCCCAGCCAGGCAGGTGTGGGGCTGGTGGACCCCCTGCATGCCCAGCTCCTGGGTGGAGAGGGGGCTGACTCGAGGTGTTTCCCGGGCACCAAGCCACCAGGGGCTCCCCTGGGGGCTGTAACTCCAGCTCAGCCTCCATCCTGCTGTCAGGCCCTGTGCCCAGAGCTTGTTATTGCAGGTGCAGGGCAGCATTCCCCCCGCCCCGGCCTGTCCCTGTCCCCTCCGCTCTACCCTCTCGCCTCCACACACCAGCCACCCTGCAAGAAGCAGTTTGGGGTGCCCTGGGGCTGCCCCATCCTGCCAGGGCCTCTGCTTCTTTTCCCCTGCATCGTTCTTCCCTCCCCAGCTGGTTTCTGTCTCCTCATCCAGGGTTTGTGTTCATCACACCAAGTCCACCCTGCAAAACTGCCAGCACAGACAGGTCACCCCACAGGGTCCATGGTCAAAAGCTTGGGTGGCTTTGGCCACCAAGGATCACCACCAGCATTCTGATGTCCTCCTGCTGGGATACACGGGGCAGGAGGAATTACCCTTACCCCTCCCATGGCCCTGTCCCATCTGCCTTCCCCTCTGCTCTCCACCACCTCCCCAGGCCTGCAGACCAGCCTTTTCCAGAGGCCAACCAGTATCCTCCCATCTCCCTCAGCCTCCCCAGGACCCCTTTGCTGCATTTGAGTGCTGCCCAGTGCTCCCCAGGTTCCAGACTCTCTGAGCTGCAGCCAAAGCTGCTCCAAACTTGGCTCCAGCCACCTTCCACCTTGCAGCATGACCTTGGGTCTGTGGAGACCTCGGAGGGCTGCAAAAATTCTGGGACTGTTCTGTTCCTCCAAAACACCTCTGCCAGCACCGTTGTACCCCCAGCTCCCAGTGCTGGGCACTGCAGCTGCACAGGGCTCACACAGGGAGCTTGTGATTTTATTCCCTTTGGAGCAGAGCTAGGCATCAAGCCGAACATCCCCTCCTGTTAAAAACAGCTCTTTGACCTCTTTAATGACCTCAGCCCAGGGAGACAGCAGCTTCTGAGAGTAGAGTGCCACCGAGAGGAGCTCAGCATCTCAGCCAAGCAATGCCTGGTCCTCTCCAGGCTCTGTAAACCCCTCTTCCAGCTCTTCTCTGCTGGCTTTGCCTATGAAGATAACCAGGGACTGCTTCCATGCATCGGTACCACATCTTATCATGCACCAAGTGTTTGCAAAGCCCTCTACCCTTTGTCCTGCTTTTCCCAGGGCTGGAGCTCAGTTCCTCCCCTTCACCTTTCTCCTTGGCTGTCTGCACAGCTCCCATCTCTCTGCTTTGCGGGGGCAGGGGAGTGCAGGCATGGAGGCAATTAAAGGCAAAGCCTAGTAAAGACCAGCATTCCCATGCCCTGGCCTTGGCCTTGCTTAAACACCTTGAGGCATTCCAACACTGAACTTAAAAGGACAAATAGTCCCATGGTGAGTTAAGGGCTTGCAAACCTGAACCTCTTCTGTGCTACACTGGCTGCTCCTGAGAGTCCCTGCAGGTATTTCAAGCGCAGATCTAAAAACATTTTAAAATATGGGAACAGCTGTGAGCAGTTCCAAAATAAAAAGTGAAAATTAGAAAGAGCCCGTCCTAAAAAAACCAAGAGCAGTAGTGTCTGCATCTGCTGGTGAGGAGCAGGACCTCTGCCCAGGCATGGGTGCTCCCAGCACAGCTCTGAAATAAGGTGACACTCTGGCCATGTCGGGCAGCCACAGAATGACTCAGCGAGGTTTATGAAGGTTTATGAGTAGGAAGTTCCTAAAGGCCTTCCGAGGGCTTGGTGTCCAGGTTCCCTTCGGTGTGGTGGTGAGGAATAGGGTGAAAGCTGATGAACGTGCATGTGGTGCAGGAGTGGTGGAGGGTGCTGAATGGGCTGCAGAAATCTGGGAAGGGCAGAAATGTCTGGGTTTGAATTAATGCCCTGATGTACAAATAGTGGAGTCTGGGATGCAGGAAGCCAAGAAAAGAGCCCTGGTAACCATGGCTGTCTTCTTCAGGCAGCCCCTCTGGACATATGCACAGTGCCCTCCCTGCTGGGGGTGCTCAGAGTTTTCATGGGCAGAGCTCCCCTCCATTGCCCTCCAGCACCCCTACAAGCTCACAGAGGAGAGACACTGGGGTGATGTTGGCTGCTGGGGTCACTTTGCTGCTCCTTGCAGGGTCCTGTACCAGCTCTGAGGTAGCTGAGACACCCTTCCATGCTCAAGAGAGCTCCACCTCCCCCCAGCCTGCTGAAGGCTCTGGCACCCACTCCAGCTGCTGCAGGCAGCATGCCCTGCTGCATTTAGATCTCTTTGGATCACTGCGTCCACACCAAAGGCAGCAGATCTTGAAAGCTCCCTCCTCCTGTCCCAGCTTTAATCATCTCCAGAGCACCTGCCTGTAGGTGCTCATCTGTGATGGAGGGCATCTCTTGTGCTTCTTTGCCCTTATGTTACTTGAAAATGGAAAAGAGAAGAGCAGATTTTTCCTCCCCTGGGAGAACATGGGACACGGATCCTAAGGGAGTAAGAGTTGAAGGGTGGAGAAAAACATTATTGGGACCAAAATATCTCCAAGAAAGGAGACTATGGCTGAGAAAAGGTGTGAATATGCTGAGAGAAGCAGGGAACAGACTGACGGCCTGGCCTCAGAGGTGACAGCAAGACTTTTTAGGGGCACAGAGAGGGATTGTCACAGGGTGACTGAGTGCTAAAGGAAGGGCAGAGAGGGCAAGGAGAGACGGGCCTACAGACCTAATTTTTTTTTTAATCTTCTTTAACTTAATATTCTGCATTTTCTTTCTCTAACCCTTCCAGTTTATGTCCTAAAAACACCTTATGATTCGACCTGGAGAAGACCTGGCTTGATAGGAGAGGTCTGGTCAGCACATGGTCCCATCTTTGCACAGTACTGCCAGCCTTGTGCTTTCTGAAGCTACTGAAATAACAGCCCTGGAACCCCATCAGGCTTATTTCTCCAACCTTTTACCACTTGATTCATGTCTGAGCAAAGATGTAGGAGAAAGAGCATCTGAGTGTCATCTGAACCTTTTGGTCAAGGGCCAAAGTGGAGCACTGACCTTTGTTACGTGAGCTCTGTGAAAAAGCCCTGTGAGGTTTTCATGGTGCTCCTGAGGTGCTTTCCACCTCCTGGTGCAACAGAACTGAAGCACAGCACAGTCCAGGCCAGCAGCTCGTGGCCCGAGGCAGAAAGCACCTCAGTCTGTTGTTAAGAAGCAATGATCAGCTGCTTGGCATTGTCAAAGTGCAGTGTCCCAGCACCCGCGCTCAGTGAATCCTGTCCCTGCAGTCACCTGAGTCTGGGGACAAAGCCATTGAACTTCACAGCTGTTTTTTCATCTCCAAGTACCCATCTGCAGGTTGCTCAGGACATGGCTTCAGTTACTCTTGAAGGTTCAGGAATTTCTTTTTTTCTCTCCACAAACGCTCTGCCTTGAGCTCCTTGAATTTTCTACAGTTGTGGTCTCATCTCCCCAGCTCTCCCGTATGAACTCAGACCCCCTTCCCCATGAGGACCTGGCCTTTTTTGCCTGCTTCAAACCTGATGCTTCTGCTTACTGACCCCACAGGGCCTTGGTCCCAGCCTGCTTGGCATGACCTTCTTGGCACAACTGGAGATGTCCCACATGTCTGAGGCTTTGATCCATTTTTCCACCACTTGAGCTGCTTGGAGGATCACAGAATCACAAAATATGCTGAGTTGGAAGGGACCCACAAGGTTCATTGGGTTCAGCTCCTGGCCCTGCACAAACACCCCAACAATCCCACCCTGTGCCTGAGAGTGTTGTCCACACACTCCTCGGGCTCTGTCGGATTTGGGGCTGTGGCTGCTTTGAGGATTTGGGAAATGCCTGTCAGGGAAAAGAAGGAAAGGGTTATCCTGCAGAAATACCTCATGACCCTTTTCAGACCTCTCCCAGTTCCCATGCCAGTCAGCTCCCTGTGTTCTTTGGCCATGGTCTTTCTGCTGTGACCTTCTTGCTGCAACCCTGGCACAACCTGGTTGCTCTTGCTGGGTCTTCAACATGGGCCGTGCTATCACTGCCTTTATTTGCAAGCAGGCATCAATCTTCCTCTGGGTTCTGGTGGAGGTTGTTCAGCAGCAGAATTATTTTTTGACACATAATGGATGGCTGCATCTGGAGGCCATCCAGACCAACACTTTGTCATGCAAGGAGCTGTATGAACACCTCCATGGGAGAGATTGACATTTGTGCAAATGAGTCACCAATGGAGGCAACAGATTGTGGTTACCAAACAGTTGCAGGTCTCTAGAGAAGGGGTGCAGCTTGTGGACACTCCCTCAACAGACTGGATGGTTTTAAAGCACTGTTTTGTGGGGCAAAGAGAGGCTCATATGTCTGGGGTTGTTTCATTTTCTGCCCCTTTTTTGCTACCAAACTTTGGAGAAGGAATAGTCCAAAGAGTCGCCACCCTTGTCCTCTCACACTCTGCTCCCCAACCCCTACAGAGCAGCAAGGTTTCAGCTATGTCTTTCTGCCTTTGTGTTCCAGTGTTGGAGAAAGAAAAAGGAGAGCATGGAAAGAAGGACAAGGAATAGAATTTTAAATGAATGACAAATGCAGGGCTCAGCTTGCCCTGCCAGGAGATTTCATGTACAGGATGCAGTGAAATCTCTTCTTTATGGTGTTAGCAGCAAGGCTTTGCCTCTGTCACCAGCAGACCTCAGTCTCCCCTCTGCCCACCTTGCCAGAATGGGGTTTGCTCTGTGCTTTTTTGCCTCTCACCCTCCTGCCCAGTTTCCCAGTCATCACATTTTTTCCAGTCCCTAGTCTGTATGACCTGTTCCATAACAAGCTCCAGTCTTGCACCAATAATCTTCAGCTCAAGGTTTTTAGGGCCACAGAGGTCCCAGCAAACTTCCCCTTCACCTTCCACACCTCATTCTCCCCCCCAGGCCTTGGCTGTCCAAGCATCCCTTGCCCCGGTTTGCATTGGGGTTTACAGCCCAGCTGTTCCCTCCAGCCAAGAGCAGCTGTGCAGTGAGAGGGGATGTGTCACTGGCCCCTTATGTGCTGTGTTTGGCATGAACAGAAAAGCTTTGCCCCCAGTCTGCAAACACGGTGAGATAATTACAAATAAGATATATGTGGCTCAGCCAGTGGGAACAGTGTGAGCGCAGATGGTGGCAGATTTAGAAAGAAAAATGTCTCCTATCTGGTCCTAGAAGCATGTCTTCAGCCAAGTTTTCCAGGAACCTCAGTGTCCAACAAGCAGAGCCCCCAGCCTTTGCGTATCTTAGCAAACTCAGATCTTGGGTTTGCAAAACAAGCCCAGGAGCTTTTGGAGGGCTCAGACGTGCTCTGTCAGAAAGAAGTCTCCCAGGTTTGCAAAGAAACATTATCCAAGGAGAGGAACTTATCCTGAGCACTTCCAACGTGAAGTGGACTCCAGCAGGGTGTAATCTGGGGGCTCTGTGGAAGCACAGAATCTCATGGGTCAAGTAAGGCAGTGACTGTGGAGAGCAAGGCAGGCTGCAAGCCTGGTAGAGAAGAGAATTGCCAGGAGCAAGGCTGAATCCACCCCGGTGATACTGCATGAACATCGTCCAGCTCAGGAGAAATGGGCATTTCACCTTCTACCCTCTGGGAGCCATCTCAGCTGCCTACTAACAGCTGTGTGGGAGCGAGGAGAGTTCTGCAGAGGCAGCAGATCCCCTCCCTGGGGCACTGGGATGTGCCAGTATTGGTTTCACCATGACTTGGACCCAGACCTAGAAACCTCCAAGTTTCCCATGATGGAGCCAGGCTCTGGCATGCAGCCCTCAGCAAGGTGGGCGGCTGGAAGAGTTCAGGCACATCTCCTTTGGCCCTCTGGCTGCTTCCCAACAGAAATGCAGAAAACTGAACTCTCTCCTCAAAAACTTTTCAATTTTGATGAGTCAGCGAAGGTGTTGGCAGATTTTGTGACTTGCCTGCAAGTGAATGCTTGTTGATTCTCAACCTCCTCCAGAAAGTCCAAGCTGACCTCAGGCTCTGCTTTCCCCATAAACACGTTACATCACGCAGGTACTGGCCCAGTGTCACGCCTGGATGAGGGCTGCAGCTTTACAGCAGAAAGTCTAGGGTTAAAATAGATTTCATGCTAATATTGTCTATAAATTCATGTGAGAGATGAAAGCAAGTGCTCCAGTGACAGGAAGCTGCCTTTATCACCCCATACTGATAGTGTGTCAGGAGGCAGCCACTGTTCCTTTACCAGCCTGGGAAAAGAGGGAATTTCATAGCCAGCTGCCTGTGGGAGGTTGTGCTTGGGGGCTGTGCCCGGCGCTGCTGGTCTGAGAGTACAGCGACCCAGCACAGAGCATGGCAGAGGCAGGCTGGAGCCACCCAGGGCTGCACGGCTTTGACAGCACCCTCTGTGCGGGCAGTCGGGCCACCACCCTCTTGCTACAGCCACATCTGGAGAGCAGAGGAGGCTGCTGGTGTCGGTGACACCGGTGGGCAGAGCTGTGCCCTTCAGCTTGTCCCCTTTCCCAGGGAGGGGAGCAGCCCCAGCCTGGTGCAAAGGTCAGCTGGGCAGAACAGAGGCCAGGCATGAAGTGCAAGCCCTGTGCTGGTGGGATCCTGTGTCCATCCTGCTGACACTGTGCCCTGGGCATCAGCATTCCCTGTTGGAGGAGCACCCCTGGTGGTGCTGCTGTCATGCACAGGAGAGCTCTCCACGGGGCAGAGCAGCCCATGTCCCCGTGTGCATATGCTCCCCTCATGGCCCCAGCACCTCAACACAAGGTCTCCAAGCTGGTGGGTGAGCAGCCAGGCCAGTGCCTTGCTTGACCAGTCACCCACAAAATGTTTGGGATCCTCCTGGGCCATCCTGGAGTGCTGGGGTACAGGCATGTTGAGCCTCCCCAAACTCAGCTGGTTCCAAAGGAACTTCCTTCTGCTTGGAATCTGATACCCAGGCTTCCCTGTGGCCACCATGCCCAGCAATGCCAGCATCTGCTCTCCTCCACATCTCTCCCCACATGCATTACCACATCACATCCATTCCCAGGCTATCTCCCTGCTTCCAGCACCAGCGCCTGCCACCACAGCCATCCCACCCAGCTCCCCAGCACATCCTGGATGATTAAACCCAGCTGGTGTTGCTGTCTTCCTCCCACACCCATCCCGGGCACACGCCTTCTGGGGCCAGTGCGGGCAGCCCAGCTCCCAGGGCTCTTGGAAAGGGTCTGTCATGGAAGATAAGCAGCTGTGTGCCACTGTGGTGGCAGGGAGGAGTCCTGCCAGACTGTGCTTTATCCCAAACCAAACAGCCTGGCCAGTTTCAGGAGTTATAAACAGATGCTGAGGCAAGGCTCTGGCTCTGGGAGGGTCTGGGAAGAGAAGAGCATTTGGTATCTGGCTTCCTGGAGAGCCACAGCCCCGGGGAATTTGCTAAGCCTCCCACAGCAACACCCCAAATAGTCCTGGGAGGAAGCAGCTGCCCTGGGGCGGCTGCAGGGATGGGCACAGGGAGGACAAGGAGCCAGCTGGATAGTGGGCTCAGTGATACAGAGTCACTTCCACCGATACGGGGTTCTGCTGGCCAGGGCAGCATGTGGTTCAGGCCATGGTGGCCTTGCTGGAGCTGTCCAGTGGGTTGAAAACAAGAAGTGAGAGCCCTCCCACCCACCCCTGCTTTCAGGGTGCTGCTGAAACCCATTTTCCGGCCATTCCCAATGGGTTTGCAAACCTGGGGTGGGACAGTGGGGCAAGCAGCAATGCAAAGCTCAACAGCAGAGACCACAGGCACAGTGAGAGAGGTTCCTGACTCCTCACTATACACCTGCTACGCAGAAAAGCTTTCCTCTCACCTTTATTTTGTCCTCTTGCCTTTATTTACCAACAACACAAGAACTTAGAAAACTCAGGATATTAAAGTGAGGTCTACACTACAAAAAAACATGCTTTCCTTGAGCCTTGAGGATCTTCTCTGCTGCTCTAGACATGAGCCTCTGCCACCAACTTGCTGAAGCAGAGAATAATTTAACAGCGTTTAACTAAAAGTGGGACAGGTACGGGACTCACAAGGGATTTATCCCGTAGGCTTATGCTTCCCCCTCCTTTCTGATACTTGAAAAATAGTGGCAGAAACTTGCAATTCATGAAGAGAGCATTCTGCTTAATTTTCCCACTAGAAATGTCAGGATGGCAGAAATGGGGCCACCTGGATAAGCCAAACTGCCTCAGGGATTTAAAGAGGAATAAGGGGATGCTGCATGTTGTGTCTTCACAGCTCTGTGACAAGGAGGGAGAATCTGTCCTTCAAGGATCACTTTAGTCAAAATATTAATTAGGCCACTGAAGTTCACAGAAACCTCAGATAAAGGAGTGTGGAAAAGTCCAGTTCCCTATGAATACCTTAGATTTCATCTTCTTCTGTTCAGCAGTGCCAGTGTTTTACTTCCCTTGTCATCATCCAGTCTCCCAGCCTAAACAAGGACTGAGATGTGAACGCAAACTTCCAGTTGTTGGGGGAAAACAGCCCAAGAAAATAGAGTGGAGCAGCAGCTCTCAGACCGACTGCTCCTGCGATAACAGACCAGGGTGGGAAGGCAGCCAAGGCTGTTTTGTTCCCTTTGCAGGTTGTCTCCAGATGGCCCTTCACCTGCCCCTCCAGGCTGGGCTCTCCTCAGTCCTTCCTTTCCAGTCTCACCCTGGCAATGTGGTATCCAGAAGCCACCAAACTGGTCCCTCCTGAGATTTTTCAGCACAGTGGGCCACGAGTTTTCCATCTGCATCAATTGTCTCCTATCCTCTTGCCAGACCACACTGCAGATTTATTCTCTGTCTTCAATTTTTTGTGTTCCAGCTCTTTCTGCTTCCAGGTTTCTGCATCCCACCAGTGGTCCCATAGCACCCTACCAGAACCCAGTTGCATTGTCAGTCTGTATGAGCTTCTCTGCACTTCTAAAAGAGGAACTTGGGTGCCTTATCTAGAGAACAAAACCACTCCTTTGGAGAGGTGGTGTTTAGGAATTGACCAGACAAACTTGGGCAGGAAATACACGGCCAAGACACGCACCCTTGCAGGCAGCCACTGTGGGTTTTACTGGTGATAAAGGCAGGTTACGGTGGCACAGAGGGAGATACACCTTAGAGAGAGCCTCCAATATCGCTGTAAAAACAGAATCACAAGCTAAGATGAGTTGGAAGGGATCCACAAGGATCATTGACTCCAAGCTCTCCATGGTTTCAGAAAGCTTTGGTTTTCTGTTCACTGGTGGTTTCCCAAGTTCTTCTGGACTAAAGGTAGATTTGGGATCCCAGTTCAGTCACCACATGGGATAGGGGTACTCATTTATGTATCCCTCTGACAATCTCTCCCAGGGGAAGCCCAGACACCATCCCTGGGGCTCTGCAGTGGTGCACAGCCGCTGCTCCGTCCCTCCACGCCTCTCCTGCGAGCAGGCTGCATGCTCGGCTGCAGCGGCCAACAAGGAGTCGAGCCTTAAAGTTTTAACAAGAGCGCTGGGCTCCATAAGGAGAGCTTTACACTTTGTGCTGGTCAGCCAGTGCTCAGAGCTTTCCCTGGCTGCACACGTGCTGGGTGATCGGGTCCTGCTCTCTGCCGCTAACAAAGCCATAAATTAGCAGCCAGGCTGCACCCACCCAGCCCAGCCCTGCGCTGCAGCCTCCAGGCGCTAACCCTGCCTGACTCCCCCTGCACACGGACCACCCCAAGGAGCTGCTGGAGGGAATAGAGCAATATCTGTCAGCCCTGCTCCAAACAAGCAGCTTTTATCATCATGCGTGGGACTGAGAGCTCCCTGCAGCAGGGTTTGTAGGGGGGCTTTCCAGCTGCAAGGCAGAGTGACCCCAGCACAAGGACCACAGACCTGTCCTGGACACAGGGAGTTTCAAGAGGCTTCCAGGGACCCTGGTCTCAGCCCAGCCTGTCCTAACCTTGGCACCAGCATTGCTCCCTACTATCATCATTTAATCCTGCACATGCTGGCAAACACCCTGCAGAACCCCAGCATTCCCAAGCCCCCCAACACCTCCCTTCTTACAGCAGTATCCATGCCTGGGTTTCATTTTGGAAGGATCTCTGGATCCCTGGGGGGACTGTGGGGCAGCCCTTAGTGTGGGTGGAAGTGTTGGCAGTGGCCCCTTTGCTCCCACAGGGCCCCAGGGATCCCGAGGAGCCCCAGCCTGATCAGCGGGTGTCCGTTTGTGTCCTTGGGGCTCTGGCAGGGAAGGGATCTGCTGCAGTAATTGAGGCAGCAGGAATGACAGGTATGCTCTCAAACAGCAGCAGGCGGGGGGTGCCGGAGGCTGCGCTTGGATCAGTCCGATCCAGGGCCCACAGTGATTTCCCAAACGCACCCTCCTTCCGAGCCCACCCCAAGCCTCACAGACCCTAGGAAGAGCCTCCCAAGAACAACCAGCCCTTTGAGAAACTTAAACCACTTTCTCCAACACCTCTGAACTCTGTCAGGAACATCCTTCATCAGAAAGCTACAAGTGCCAAGCTGTTTTCCCTCCAGGGCAAATCTCCCTCGTGCTGTCAGGAGCAAAGCTGCCCGGGTTCACATTGCTGCTTAAGGTGAATGCATGGTGTGTTTTACCAACTAATTGTGAAATTGCAGACTGCTTCAGAGGCAAAGGAGAAGCATTTTATTGTGAGCAGGAGAATTAATCATACCTGGGGCAGTACAGATGTCAGCAAAAAACAATGCTGAAAGGATTTCTCAGGAAGACTTCTTGACATGAATAGGAAGGTCTTTTTTAGGTCTTTTTAGACATGAATGAAAGATTCTCAGTGGTTGTTGTGACCCCTATTTTTACCCTTACTATCTAGATCCAAGAGAGGGATGTTTGTGCTAAAGCTACAAAACTATAAGGGGAAGGAGTTTTATTCAAGAAATAGAAACTTCCCAAGCCAAGGCGTCCGCTGCAGAACTAATTCATGACGTGTCCCATATAGTTTATGGCAGAGATTAAAGAATACAAAGGATAAAACATTTCAAAAATGGCATTTAAGTGGGAAAACAAGAACAGACTAGACTCCAACCCATCTGTTGTGCAATGCTGTGTTGTTGAGCTCTCAGCCCCAGCATTCAGGTCCTGCTCAAGGAAATACCACTGGCTGATGTTTGCATGTGTACAACCCAGCGTTTCATCACACCTTTTTGTTTGTTGTGGAGTCAATCCCCTTGGTAACACGGCCACCTCCTTTTCCTCCCTTTGTGCATTTTTCTCTGCCTGGGACTTGTTACCCTGGTCCCAAGGGATACGCTTTTCCATGGCTGTTTCCCATTTGGAGGCTGCATATGAACGCACTGGTGGAAGAAGAGAGCGACTCAGTCTTCTGATTCACTGCAGCCTTTCTCCATATTTTTAAAAGCTACTGGTTATGATCAGCCAAGCTCAGCTGAGTACAGATTTATATCCTGACTCTGAGCTTGCCTCCACCAGTTCAGTCCATTCTATAAGGCAGAGGAGGCAGTGGCAGGTCTGGGATGTAGCACCGGGGGCCTCCTGGCAGTGCTGGAACTGTTGCTGCAGTCAGGTAGGGAAAGAGGAAATATTTATATGTGCAAGGATAGGGGTCAAAAAAAACAAAGAAGAAAGTCTGAAATGTCTTATGTGAAACCAAGCAGCATACGGCAAAGGTGAGGAGAAAAAGAGAGACCATACAGGCAACACTGAGTGGGACTGTACAAAAAACTGGAATAACAGCACTTCCTAATCCTATTTGGTGATAGATCCCCGAAGTTTGCCATGAAACCTCTCCTCACAGTTCCATTTAGGCTCAGATGGCCACAAATCTGTTGCTGAGAAAAACCCGAGTCCTCCACCTTCCTCACCCACGCCCTCAAATATGCCCAGAATTAGGGCTACCCTGCACACAGACTTGACCTGAAATCAGTAAAACTTGTTCAAGTAAAAAGCAGTAACAAGGGGAAGATGATGGGAAACAGAGCCAAGAGCAATGGCAGGACATGGTAGGGATACAAAACTCCCCCAGAGATATGCCCTGACCAGCAGGTGAAGATGCACGTTGACAACACAGAATTTTCGCCTCCAAGTTTTCTTACCAAGCATCACTTTTGCTTTTTTGGAGGCTCTGCCCATGCTCTATGGGATGGGATAGGGATGCCAAAGTCAGTCCAAACTACAGAGGAGACATGATCCTGAGAAATCTGACTTCTCCCTCTTTATTATCCTTATTTGCCACCTCCAGATGACACTGGACATGACACAAGTGCACAGTGATGTCGTTCACCTGCACATGGTTCCATACCAACACCAATGACATCAGTCTTGGGGTTTGCTCAGGGGACCCGCTACCAGGAAATGACTTCTCTTAAAACACGAGGAAAGCTCGGTGCAGGTTTTGTAGCTTCTAGTCCAGCAAGCCTGTAATATTCACAGCAATGAGACTCAAATTTCTAATTATTGGTTGAGTTATTTGTAGCTTCGTATGTTTTAGGGCCAGAAGGGACCATCATCTAGTCTGGCCTCCTTAAATTGAAAGCTCCATAAGCAACAACCAATTCCCTGAGCTTCATTACAGTAATGAGCTCAGGAGTCCTGCCGTCTCGTCTCCGGCTCTAACCGCTAGACCCTGCCATGCCAAACACAGCTGCTCAGATCTGCCTTCAGCTCCAAAAGGAAGTCTAAGAGTTCCTCCTGAAGAGGCAATAAATCAAACACCAATGTCCATGGCGATGGGGAAGGGTGACTGCCTGCATATGCTGGCTCAGCCTGCCCAACAGGGAGCTCAGGCCCTGGGTGCCTTGTGCAGGGGCAAGGACACGCATCCAGACAGCAGGCTGGGATGGAGGGACTTACTTTGCCATGATGTTGTTTCCCCTTTGGGAGCATTATTTTGGGGAAGGGAGAGGGAACCACTGACGCTTGCCTGCTTTCACACCCTGGCCAATTCATTTCACCCCACTGGGATTGTTTCAAGGCAGGCAGTGCTGGCAACCAGAGACCCAGTGGGGCTGTGTAGCAGCTCTGGCAGGCTTTGTCCCTGCCTGAGCTCTTTGGATCAAATGGCATTGGGAACAATGTGGCAACTGCTCTCCTCTGTGCCATGTGTCGGAGGCACATGTGAGAACCACCCAGGACCTCCCAGCACAGGCTTCACTAACCACCTCCCTCCATGGGACAAGGGAAGGTGGCCTCCAACTGCTACCACAGAACCCTGGGAGGGACAGCCCAGCTCTCTGTGGATTCACAGGAAACCACCTGGCTGTGACACAGGAAGAGGTCTCTGAACTAGGACGTGGTCAGGACATTGTTTGGGAGTTTTCAGGGGTGAGCCACTCATCTTGTCCTCCTGCACCTCGCCCAGCTCCAGGCTGGGACCCCTCTGGCTAGCAGGTGCTCACCTTCAGGCACCAGGCTGAATGTTTGAACAAGAGAAGCCCTGGAATGGAGAAGTGTCGGTGCAGGAAATCAGGGGGGCAGAATTTGGAGCTCATCCACCTGAACAACACGCAGTGGGAAGGCAGCCCCACACCCTCAGGGTGCTCTAGGAGCCACCAGCCAAGGGCAGAAGCTCCTGCTTGCACTGGGGAGGGAAAGCTTGGCAGACAGAACACTACCACTCATGCTAGGCTGGTGTGTGCACCTCCTTCCAGGCGTCCTTTCCTGCCACTAGCACAATTTGCCTTTTCAGAGGCATTAGTGGCTCAAGAGAGTACCTCAAGGTCTTTCTGCTTCCCTTCCAGGCCTCCCCCTTATAGGATCAAGTAAGTGCCACTGTCACAGCTAACAGCCACCAGTAGCAACCACAGCTATGGGCAGATGGATCATGGCATGGCATGGCATGGCATGGGGCATGCACAGCTTCATGAAAACAAAAGGCCACCCACCTCATGACCAGTTCATGGAGGAAGAAGCAGGAAGGAGGTGCTCCGAGTCCTTGGTCAGGACACTGACCACAGACTGTGTCTGCAACACGACAGCGGGGAAGAGGAACGGAAACAAGAAGCCAGAAAAACCAGAGCTTTGGACATGTTCCCTGGAGGCAGCCATAAACATAATCAGCAGAAGAGCATTCATCCCATCAATCAGCAAGGCTTCTCCAAGCACCATGGGCAATTCCCACACACCAACCTGGGCCACGCTGGCTGTGACACCCCTGTGAGTCACTGCCCCGGGGTCTACCTGGTGAGATGAGTTGGCTGCTGGTCACACTACAGTTGATTGCTGGCATTGTCAGGGTTACCACCCATCCTCCCCTGCTGCCATGGTGTTTGTGGTGATAACAGAGACAGCTCAAGGCTTCTCCTTCGTGCAGACAAGAGGTAATTTAGTGGCTGCAGAGGAGCAGGGTAGGAGGAGGGCTGGGCTAGAGGTATGGCAGAGAAAGCATGGAATTTTGGAGAGCTCTGCTTATCCATGCCCTGAGTTGGACTAGACAACACCCTGTGTGCCCTTGGATGTGCCCATCACCTCTTTGGGGGTGAGGCACAGAGACATGCCATGCCAGATGGCACATGCCAGAGGACTGGCATGAAGTACAGTGAGACATCTGCTGCTCATCCCATTCCTGCTGAGATGACTCAGCTCCTACCTCAAGAGCCTGAACAAGAAGATTCATTTGGTATCTAGAGCCCTGCAAAACCCAGCCCAGTCCCTTCAGGGCCCATAAGAAGCATCCCCATGGACAGGGTTTCTGTGTGGAGATGAAAGATACAGACAGGAAGGGCTTTCCCCCAGCCTGGTCCCCCTCAGAGGCTGGCAGAGCACATTTCAAGAGCTGGAGGGTCTGTAGCAGCCTGGGCACCCTTTACCCTCTCATCCAAGCTCCAACAGGCAGGAGTCTGGCAGCTGTGCAAGGTGTAAAGTTCTGCTGTTCCCAGCAGCACTATGTAAAAGTCTGGGCAGGGGGATGGGGAGGGGTGGAGAGCAGAACAGCAAGTCTAAGCCTCCTTCTCCATGCTCTCTATTACCTGAGCAAACCATCCTACCTTCATCATCCATACCTCGGACAAGGTATTCCAAAGGGAATACATAGTGCAGGACAAGATCTGCAATAGAGATGCATAAACAGGTATGCAAAAAGCCTGGCTCCTGGAGCCCTGCTGGATGGACAGGGCAGCCTTTGCCAGTGCAGTTACCCTAAACTGGTCCTGTCAGGACCTGTTCCATCAGCCTTTATGCTCAGCTGGTGCTTTTCTGTAGCAGGGAACATCAACAAAATGTGGAAACTGAGTCTCAGTGGCACACAAGGCTGAACTTAGAGGGCATCTCAACACAGCCTCACTTTGCACCAGCATCCTTGTTAAGCCTAGCTGTCCTCACATGAGTCATGGCCTCATCATGAGGCTCAGCCAGATGATCTCTCTCTCTGTATGAGGAGAAGACAGATATACTCCAAGACCCTTGTCTTGAGTACAAGAGCATGAAACAAGTTGGGTAAAATGGCAGAGAGAGGAGCAGAGAGAGCTTTGTACCCTGCCTGACATGGAGCCTCACTGGACCTTCTCCTGCAAGGTACGATGAACCACACATTCCCCAAAGCGTCTGCTTATCCTCCAAGACTGTGCAAAGGCCTCATTGCCAAGCAGGGTTTGCTGCCCAGCAGGGCAGTGACAAGCAGCGCAAGTGCCCAGCAGGACAATGAGGGCAGTGAGGACAGCTGATCTCGCCTGGCCTGAGAGCCAAGGACAGCAGGGAAGGAGCAGCCTCCTCCAGCCTGAGCCCACACAAAGGGTAGATGGCTGCCTAATCACTACCCATGGGAAAGAGCAGACTTGCTCTCTGGAAACAGAGGGGCTAGGCAGTCTCAGGCAGCCGATTGACTTATTGCAGACTCCTGGGGTGATAAATCGTGGCTAATTGTGGGCAGGTGACAAAGCAGACTAAGGGAAAAGGAGCGAGGGACATTCACTCCCTGGCAGCTGCTGCCCAGCCCTGCCCACTTCTTTTACTGCTCCTTTCAGGCCGCTTGAATTGTGCAAACGCAGTGCTTTCCAAAACCTGCTGAACCTCCCTGGCGAGGCTCCTGCACCCTCCCTTCCTGCTCCCTCTCAGGGCTCCTGTCCTCTCCCTTCCCACTTCCTCCCTTGTTGCCTGCTCTCATTCCTGTGTCTAGGATAGGAGGCCCGCGGTCGGGGGGGAGAGGAGCCGCCCTGCCACCCATGGGCTCAGGCCATCCAGCAGCCCTTCCAATGCCACAGCGTAGGACTCTGAGGATGTTCTTCCATCCCCATGAGACCCATGTGTCTTCTCCAGGTCACGCTCCCAGCCCTGATGCAGGTGGCTCACCTGGACAGAAGACACAGTACCATGTTCTGAACATGGATCTCTTCAACATCCCACTTAAGGAGACACCATGTTAAGCAGCCCTGGTGTAGCTCTGATTTGGACTCCAAGGAGAGGAAAAAGCCACTTGGATGTCAGGTCACAGTAGGGCTAACTTGAAAGCAGAGACTGTGAGGTGAGGATCCAAGGGATCAGCTTGAGGAAATGAGCTTTGCCCAGCACATGCTGAAAGGCCAGGAGGCAGCAGATGCTCACCAGTCCCTGCTGGACCCTACATGGATGACTCAGGCTGCCCGGCCTTATCCCACACTTCTGTTAGCTCTTTCCTCCTTGCTCCACCATGTGCCCTGCTGTGATAGAAAAACAGACACTAATGGGGACACACCAGCAGCAGAGTTTTCACCAAGCCCTGGCTTTCCAGAAAATCCTCTGGGAAGAACCAGATCAGTGCTTATGACAAACTGGATGAAAGCATCCCACCGGTGGGACAGGGAAGTTGATGACCCCTACAAGAAGCTGGATAACATGCAGGACAGTATCAAGCAAGGTCCCTAGCTCAGCTGAGCCTACTCTAAGAGCCCAGTGCCCCTGTGGGGTCTGGAGTCCTGGACATGTTTAGGACTGGATCTTGGAACAGGGTGGGTAGGTCAGTCAGGGCAGACACTTCCTACACAACCCACTCCAGGCTGCTTTCGTGAGGGATGTTCTCAATTCCTCTGTGCTGTGTTTGAAGACAATATTTGGCGAATCTCCACTTCTCACTTCCCCTCGCTCACACTTGCCTGCTTCTTCACAGCTTGTCAGAAAATGATACCCGCTCTGGAAAAGCAGTTTAAAATCAAGTCTTAGCAGGCAGCTGAAAAGTAGTGAGGAATATGTTATGCAAAAGAACTAAAATTAACTCTTTCCTTCACTCTAGAGGGTCTGCTCCACTCTACACACCCACCACCCACCCTAAGCCACTGACCATGTGGACTCACACCAACAGCCTGACAGCAATTAGCTGGAGAGAAGCAGCTGGCAACCATCAGCTACTTGTAACCATGCATTAACTGGATTTATCACAGGCTTGGAAATTATGAGTATTTGCCTGTAAATACACCATTTCCATTTCACTCAGCCACATATACCCAAAAGTTAAAAGCCCGTATCTAAGTACATCCCTCAGCTCCCTTTATAGACAGTGGTGACCTCTTTCAAGTATCTGGCTTGGGATGAGCTGGATCACCCTGTGGAGGGCTATATTCCTTACTGCTGACTTACAGAAGTCTGTGGTGAACGCCCCAGTTGACACCAAATTGTCTCATGGAAAGCAAGCACTCTTTGCATGACGGAGCTTTTCCTCAAGTCCTTCCCAAAAAGATCTCAGCTTTTAGCAGCTGCTTGCTAGGAGCTGGGTACAGCCGTGTTCCTGGGAGATAAGACATGCATCCAGGTTTAATCCAACACATTGAGCCCTAGGGTACACTGCTAGTTACTGACCTCCAACTAGACTTGGTTCCACTGGTCATGACTCATGGGGCTGGCCATTCAGACAGTTTTCAATCCATCTCACTGCCTGCTCATTCAGCCTGTACATCCACAGCTTGACTATATGGATCTTGTGGGAAAAAAGAGCCACAGGTCTTGCTGAAGTCCAGGAAAAGTCCACTTTTCTCACCACATCTACTAGGCCAGTCTTTCATCATTGAAGTTAATCATGTTGATCAAGCATGACTTTCTCTTGGTGACTACTCCTGATGATTTTTTTGTCTATCATGTGCCTGATATGTGTCCTTTATAACCTCAGGCCTTTCCATGTTGTCTTGGTTGATAAGGAACTCAAAGAATCTTGTCCATCAGAAATATTTCTTAGTTAGCCCTGGTTGTCTCAGGACAATTTTGTTCCAAAGCTGGATGTGATCGAATTAAGCAAAGACAAGATTTAAGCCTGCCCAAAGTAACATGGTTGCAGGTAGGAATACATCCCCTTGATACGACACATGGCCATAGTAGCTGAGCCATCTTCCTCTATAGCCCAGCCTCTTCCAGCAGAAAGCCTCACACATAAAGGTGTCTCTGCACCCCTCAAATGCTTCACGGGCAGCTGCAGTACAAGATGGGAAGACATTTGTGTGATCAAAAGTGATTGCTGCCAAGCTCTGTTGCAACCAATCTCTTTCAAGGGTGAAAGAACTAAACTCAAGATGAAATGGATGAGCTTGGAGGTGAGGTCTGCCCAAGTTTGTGCAATGGACTTGGGGTATTTTCAATAATCTTGGCACAATTAAGCTCATGGCACTTGTATGACCTTGTCAGCATACCTGCAAGGTCCTCAAGAGACAACAGGAGATGTCTCAAAATAATTTGCGGAGTTCATCAGATTTGGCTATCTGTAGATCATGCAGCATTGTCACCTGTGCACGTGCTTGTCTGCCCAGGTGTCTGAGGGCTTACCAGGAACCATATGAGAGTTATTCCAATGCAGAACCCCAGTGTATGCTCAGACGGTTTGAAGCCACTGAAGCCTTGTCAACAGTTAATAGCACTTCAGCTTTTAGGAGATATCGATCTTCATGGAAGCACCTGATCTCCCTCCTGCTAAAACTAACTTCGTGAGAGACTTGCTCACCACCTTCCATATGCAAGACAAGGTTGTTCCAGAATTTGGTTGTGATGAAACATGAGAGCAATCCCTGTGTGCTGAGCATACTGTGCAGATCATGATGGAGACTGATGGACCTGCATCGCCTCAGAAGCAGTCGGAGTTCCAACCAACACAGAAACCTAACGAAATGTGACCAGGAGATGGCTTTACCCACATCACTTCCAGCCCTCTCTGCCCAGAGAAATGGGTCCAATAAGGCCCACCTGGAGCTGTTTGACAGCCCAGGCATGAACGCATGGCCTTACATCGCTTGTGTTTAGCTTCAGCCCAAGCAGGTGCCTCCACACTCCCATTCCAGTAAGGCCTCAGCAGCTTTGCCATCCATCCCACACAGCTGCAGTCCCCACTCGGGCCAGGAAAGTCCGACTATGACAGGCCACAGTGTCCCTGAGACAGTGCCCTGTCCCCAGGGTGGCACGGGAGGCTCTCCAATTCCAGCAGCTACTCGCTGGCCCAAGGCATTGCTGCTTGAGCTCACACGAGGCACATCAGATGTTTATCACCTGCCCTCACCCTGGGAAGACGAACCAGGCAGTCTGAGCACTAGGGATGTTGAGGCTGGTGCCATCAGCCTTGTCCCATGCTGGCTTGCAATATCCAAGGAAGGGGAGGGGAAGAGAGATATTTGAACACCCCTGTCCTCTGTACCAAGCCCTGAGCACCCTGTAGGCACTGCCTGGGCCAGGGGAGACTTGCATTGCAACATGTCATGGACTTAACTAAACCTCCTCAATTTCCAGGGCAGCAGGACAGCTCTTTCCCAAGAGCACATCTGCCTCCCCTGCTCCCCTGCTCACCCCAAGACACCTGCTCACTGAGGCAGACCCACGGCCACCACACTTAACCACCATCCTGTTATGGAAATTCTCTGGGTTTCCCATGGTCTGGTTCCTACAGAAAATATGGACAGACAGAGCCCTGCTCCTTGCCTCCCCTCTCTCATCCCATCTGGTCCTTCCTGCATCCGTGCCAGCCAGCTGCAAACCCCACCAGGACTCTTTGCAAGGATCGTTCTGCCTGGACTGCAGATGCAGGGTGAAGCCTCTGTGGCAGAAATGCACTCCCCCAGCACAGCTCTACCTGCGGGGTGCTGGATAACCACCCTGGCACAGAGCATCCTTTCACCTCCAGAGATGGAAAGTGCCATGCACCAGAAAAAGAGGCATATCAGATCCTGCTTCCAAATCTTTGCTTGCTCTCTCCGGTATACTGTGACGGCCTGCACAACTGTAGATGGCCAGACATCATCCTTCCTATTGCCACAGTGCTCCAATCCCTAGTCCTGGGAGAGGGCTGTGACCTGACCCCTCTTGTTCAACAGCTCATTTCCTTATTTAACTACCTTCATTGCTGCCCAAGATTGTGGGGATAGAGCAAAAGTCCTTCCAGGGAGCTCAAGCACCAAAGGAATCACCCCCTTGGCTGGCCGTGCTCCCCACAGCCTCATGCTGGGGTCACAGCAGCTGCTGCAACCAGCCCAACCAGCCCCAGGCCTGCAAGAGCATCCAGTTCCTGCCAGCACTCAGCATCACCGGGTGGGTGTTTGTCTGCCTTCCTCCTTTGAAAGGAGTTTCCATAGGAACAGTCAGGCCAGCAGCCCTCTGCAGTGTCGTTCTGGCGTATTACCCAGCGTGAAAGCACACAGCTGCCCAGCATTGTCCAGCAGCTGTTCCCTCATCCCCCAGCACTTGCTAGGCAGCGACACTGGAGCATTATGAGGTCACTCAGCCGTGGAGATTGTGGGGCTCTGTCAACTAAACACTGGGACTCAGAGCTGGAGGTGTGCTTCCTTGCCAGGTCTGTTCCCACTCTTCCACCTGCAGCTCCTGAGTGCTTATCCCAGCAGTGCAATAAGGGACATGGTAGAAACCCGTCCCATGTGCAGTTCCCACCCCGCTGCCCTGTTCAGGTCCTGGGAAGGACAGCCACCAGCCCCGCAGCCCAGCTGCCTCCCCACCATGACCTCAAAAGCATTCCAGACCCCCCGGGTGAGGATGCAAGAACAGTGTCCATGCTCAGCATCCCCTCCCACTTGCAGGGACAGGGAAATGGGTCACGAGGACCCATCTGTGTGTGTGGCATCAGCCCAGCGCTGCAGCCGCTTGGTGTGGGGTTGGCAGCACAGTAGCAAAAGTAGCAGTGCGGGGGGCCTGGATCAGGCTGGATCTGGCTGGAGAAGGAGGCACAGTGCATTTCCCAGAGCAGTGCTGCCAGCAGAACTGCTGTTGAGGTCCAGCCAAAACCTAAAACCTCCTTCCCCAGCTGGGAGCTGCGCACCCCATCCCCTGACACCCGGCTGCAGCTGCCTCTCCTGACACTGAAGGGTGCTTTCTGAAACCCCAGCTGCTGCAGTGCTGCCGGAGGATGACGACCCAAGGGCTCAGAACCCTCAGCCAGCTCTCACAGTGCCATGTGTGTACCCACATGTAGCTCATCTGACACGGGGCTGGGAATGCCTTGGTGGAGGGAGTCTACGCAGGCCATCTTTAGGATGGAGTCTTCTCCTTCCAGGAGGTTTTTCAGCTGGAAGAAAATGCCCTTAGTGGGAGCAAGGAGACTGTGAGGGTGAGGGACAATATTCCATGAAAGAAGGTAGAGTGTGGTCGGCCATGCTGGGAAGAGGCAAGGATGGAGGGCATAGGGGAAGGACAGAGAGCAGGAGAGGAGGAGTAAGGGGCAGGGGAAGGATGCATTTTATAACTCATTGCTCCACTAACCTCCTAACTAGAGTCACCCTGGCCTGGACAGGACAGACAGCTGGAGGTTTGCAAGCACTTTCTCCTCCCCCAGAGCGGGGACAGCAGTACGGAGGCAGGCGGGGGGCCCTGGCTGTCTGAAGCCCCAGCTGCCCCACGCTGCTCCCACCCCATCAATCCTGGGAGCATCCCACATGCAGCTGTGCCCCTGTCACATTTGTTCTGGGTCAAGGTCTGCAAGCCTCCAGCCCCCTCGACTTAGTTTTTTACTAGTGTGGGTCAGGAGCACAGAGCATGGAGCAGAACCAGGCCCAAGCCCTGCTTTCCTTGGGCTCTGCTGGATCAAGGTCCTCTTGTTTTGGACAAGCTGAGTTGCAGCATCACCCAGGCCATGGAGTGGGAAGTGAGGGTGCATGTACCTGCAGCAGATCTTGGAGACCATCCTGTGCATGGCCCAGGAGATCCCAGGTCTGTGGTTCTCGCAGGTTGAGAGCTTCTCCCCATCCAATTCCACTTTTCTGGATTTAACGTACCCACAGTGCTCTGGTGTCTCATCCAGGACAAGGTCCTTTCCTGGGTCAGAGAGAGTGACATTCTGGATACCCCCAGGAGTCACCCCCAACTGCTGTGCACTGCAAGGGTCTAGAAAGAGAGGAGAGATCAGTTTAAAGATCTCTCCATTCAAAGCTGGATGTCAGAACAGGACATACTCTTTCCCCTGACACCCAGAGGTGAATGTAAAGGGGTACTGGGTAACACTGGGACCACTGCTGTGACTTGAACTGAATTTTGAGCTTCATCTCAGCCCCAGAGAGGTTGGAGCAACATCCTCCTGGACATCTCTGAAGGGAAAAGGTGATTCTTTTTTTTTTTTTTCCCCTGACGTGGCTGCCCTGGCTCATCCTCTGCATGACCACCAGTGCTGGTCACAACAACCCTGCAGGCTGCAGCCTTTGGTAAACATGTCTCCATGAAACCTTTCTTTTTGTTCTTCTTGTTTTCAAACACAAAGTATTTGCTCCAAGGAGCAGCTGGGAACAGCGGAGTGGGCAGGCTTAAATTGGGACCTTGTGTGGCATCCCCTTGGCATGTGCACCATGCTTCTCTCCTACTCTCACACCTGCTGAGACAGAAGCTGGCAGAGGAGCTAATGCTGGTGCCCCAAAGCAGGGGAATTGCTGAAGGACTGCACAAGAGGGAAGTTTTGTACCTTGTTCCTTGAATAGCTTATATAGAAAAACTAGTCAGAAATCATGCACCGAAGGGAGGTTTTCAAGGCACAATCAGATTTTCACCTGAATGAGTTCTTTTCATTAAAACATCTGCTTTTAGAGAAAATTTTCAGTGTTTCATCTGAAAGAAAGAAAAAACAATGAATTGGAAAACACCACTGCAACATCTCCCAACAAAGGGAAAGCTGGGTTGACCCTGCCATGCAGACGAAGAGTGAAAAACAGAACACCTGAAGGGCCAAGGTCTGTGTGTAGCTGAAAGAAGTCTGTCCTCCCCAACAGTCAGATTGTCAATTTTTGCCAAATAGCTCAAACATCCCAGAGAAACAAATGTCCTGACTGTACTCACGTGCCACTGGGCGTTGAATTGTTGTGGACCAGGCAGCAGTGACAGAGATTTGCAGCCAGGGGAGTTCTGTTAGTTGTCCCTGTACATGAGACCACTCTGCAAGAACCTTTTAAGACATGGAAGCATGAAAATAAGCAAGGTCAGGCACACCCAGGGAGACCAGCTCACTCAGCATCCCAGCCTAACCATGGCACAAGGCATGTTGCTTTGCCTCTTCCATCCTAGCGCTGGGCTCCTACATCCTCTGCCCCTGAGCTCAGCCAGAGCTCAGTAACTGGCAGGTAACTCATTAGTGTGGCACAGCCCCAAAGCCTGGCAGGGAGACAGGGCACAAAAGCAAAACTCTTAACGTGGACCAGAAAGACAATCCTGGCAGACTGCACCTGGCAGGGACCCAGAGATGCTGCTCCAGCCGACATCCCCAGCCGCCACCCCAGCAAGGCCAGGTTGGGTGCCAGGAGATGTGGTTTGCATGGAGTTATTGTTCCATGGGAAACTGGCTGTCTTCCTGCTCTTCATCTGTCAGCAGGAATTTCAGAGAATATGTTCCCAAATATGAAGTGAATGTGGCAGGCTGGGCTGGAGCCCTTTGCTAGAAAACCTGGACGTCAGAGTGTGTCCGGTTTAATCCCAGAGTCTGTGAGAATCAGTGTAAAGTAGCATATCAAGTGAACTTTTCACTCTGTGGCAGGAGGGATTACCACATCCCCTTTGTTTGTTGTGCACTGTGTAACTGAAAACACTTTAACCCTTTCTTGCAGCCCTGCGGCACTAAGTACCCATGAAAATTCCTAGGAAAACTGCAGCTGTTCCAATCTCCACTGGCTGGAGGGTGATGGGTACACTCATTTTCCATGAACCATTGCTCCTAGGCTCCCTCTTGGCTAGGGAAATGGGTCCTGTTTTAAAATGCTTCGCTGCAGAGCTCCTTGGGAAGGTTTTGCATCAGGCAGTGCAGGCAGCACCAGGTACTCCCAACTTCTCATAGCCCTGGCCTGGCAAAACCTTGGAGGAGGCTCCACTGGTTCCATGTCCAAGGGAGTTTGGCAGCTTCAGAGCAGCATTTTCAGCCCTTTCAGCACCCACACAACTCACCAGTCAGTCATCTTTTACTGCCCTGCATTAGTGCAGTTCCAAGGAGAAAAAAATGCACAGGAAAATCCTGCCAAAATATTTAAGTGAGATCATTTCTATTAGAAAATGTTCCCTGTGAAGAAGCAAATTTTGATGTGAAGCAAATCAGAAAAGTTATTTTGGTTCAAGATGAATGAAAATGCAAATGCTGGCCTCTGAGAAGTTTATTTCTAATAAATCACCGGTTTCATTCCTCCCTCCTTCTTTCTTGGTTCTTTTCCAGTTGAAATTTCATCAGCGCTGGACAAGTCATCAGGTGACATGGTTTTAATGCTCCTATTGCTACTTGATAACTGTGCTGGTTTGGATGCAAATCCAGGAGGAAACAACTCTAAAGGGGCATCTCTCTCTCTCCCTCTCTCCCTCTCTCTCTCTCTCCTGCCTGCCAGGCAAGCAGGCCCCAGCAGCCCCTCCATCCACGGGTTCAGGAAAATAATTTCTCAAATGAAAGTGAATAAACCTATTTATTTAACAAACAGAGTCCCCTGCAGGCATGGGGCAGAAAACGATATTGAATCTCCCTCCCTCATCCCCTAAAAGAGGACTATGGATTTTAGAGTTCTTTCTGTAGGTAAAACCTGCAGTCCTGAGCTGGGCCGGGCCAGGCAGGGTCCGACGATCCCCCTTGGACGGTCCCACCGAGCAGGTCCGGAGATGGGAGCTGGTCTGGGATGAAAAGCAAGCCAAAAACAGTCCAAAAAGGAACAGAAGCCACTGAGGCAGATCACAGTCCCTTCTCCGCAGAAAGCCGAAGAAGCTGGAGAGCAAACTCCTTTCCTTGCCCTCCTAAATGGCAGAAAAATGTAAATGTTCTAACTGCAAGGTCAGGCTGGCCCCTTTGAAGAGTTCTCTCGGCTTCTCTCTCCCCCTTTTCAATTTAAAGGTACACTAGAGATCAAGCAGGCAATGGGGAATACAGTATTGTCATAGAATCACCCCAAGACAACAGCTTTCCTGCAGTTGGAGAAAACAAAGGGGAAATAAAATGAAGAAAAGCATAAAAAGCCAGACTCCAGGACGTGAGTCATCTCACTGCCCTCAGCAGCAAACTGAGATTAAAGAGAGAAAACTTCCTATTTCCAGTTTCAAAAGAAAGGCTTTGAAATGCAACCCAAAAAGCTGAGTTTGAAACTGGACTTTACACCTTATCCTGTAAATTCCACTGGCTATTGGAGATGAGAAAAATGACTTTTTTTTTTTTTTTCCTGAAAAGAAAAGCAATAAAATAAAACTTTCTAGGTGGGGGACTTTCTCCTTTAGGAAGTTGATGGTGTCACCTCTGCAGCAGCTTCCCATCAGTCTCGAGCTCACTGGGTAGGCCCCACATGCATCCATTTGCTTCTCAGGACACAGTGTTTACTCTCTCCAATCTGCCCTGTGTCCATCACCTCCAGTTACTCCCTACCCTGTACTCAACAATGACATAACTGCTTGGTCACAGCAAGCCTTCCCTCCAACTCTCTCCTCTGGAAATGCCCAAGGGAGAGCAGCTCGGCAGCCCTCCACTCATCCACTGAAAAAAATTATTTAAGGTCAACTCAGGAGCTTCCTGGGGGCAATTTTAGTTATTTCATGTTTTTGCAGCACAAGGGCCACAACATGAGGTTCATGACCAGCACTAAAGGTGGGCAGTGCAATGCTTTCAGTCCAGGCATCAACTCCAGCCCAGCAGCCAAGATCTCTAGATAGACAGTGTGCATTCACTAGGGGATGAGGACCAGGTCTGGATCCTGGACCCTCTTCATGATACTCTTTCTTGCTCTTCATTTGGGTGTTCGGCACTAATGGGCTGAATTAATGACTCCTCCAACCCTGGCACCAAAGGAAAGTTCCAGGTTTCCCAATCCTCTTTGCCAGGTGCTAGAAATCACCATCTTTTCCTTCCTTCATGGTCCCTTCATGGCCCTGGGCTCAGTGCCATGAAGCTCTGCCCCTTCCTGCTACCAAGGGGCTGCAAAGCATCCACACCTAAGCAAAATCCTCAGCACAGCTGGGACAGATGCTGGTCCTGGATCCCAAAGTGCCTTTGAGTTAGAGTGAATGCTGGGCAGGTGCTGCCCAGACAATTGACCACAAATATTCAATTACACTTTGAAATGTGTTTGTGCCAACCTGCTCTCTTAAGAATGCACTTTCCTAGGCAAACACTCAGGAAAACCACATTGTAGGGAACTTGATCATTCTGAGGAGAGTTCCAATTATCTCTCACTGGTTTCTCCTCTTCTCTCTTGGAGAAGAGGATATTCTGTTTGCACTTGTAAGAGGCTGTTGGTTGATAGCAACAGGCACAGTAGTGAGATTTTCTGTGGATGTGTTCTGAATTAGCAGCAGGTCATTCCTCCCTGACCATTCAGGGGACACCTCTCACACCCCTGTGATTCATGTTTTAACAAAATCCCATTGCTTTTGTCTACTCCACACTTTTCTGCTTCCATTATCCTAGCTCTGACTGTGCTCAGGACCCTCTGAGTCTTCACATCTTCCTGTCTAGATGACAAAGCACTGGATACAAAGCATGAATGGTGCTCAGGGGACACTCCATCCATCCATCCATCCATCCATCCATCCATCCATCCATCCATCATCCATCCATCCATCCCTCTTCTACTCTGTTTTCTGGGACCTCAGAAAGGTCCATGGTCCTCCATGGCCAGCCACTGGAGCCAGGGACTCAGTCGAGTGGCCCAAAGTGTTCCCAAAGATACCCAAGCCTGCTGGTTCACAGGGCTGCCCTCTGCCCACGGCTACCACAAGGGTTCTAAAAGGCATGACAAACTGCAACAGCACTCGTAGATCTGTTGGCAGAAGCAGATGGTTGCAGCTCACCCATTTCCATCAAAGGCTTCTTCACACTGAGATGGCTCATGTGCGAGCCCAAATGGGTCCTTGCATTTGGTACCTGCTCAAGCTGTGACAAAACTCCTTTTAATAAAGGGTTTGAACATCATATATTGGCTTTGGAACACTGCTCTCATGGTGTAGCTGTCCCTGGGACCAGCATGCCCAACACTCTTCACAAGGAGTCTTGGAAGAATGGCCTAAGAGAAATGGCATGAGCCCACAGACTCCAGCATGAGCAGGCTGGTCATGCAGAGCTGAGGCAGAATTTAGTGCAGAGCACGTGAGGAGGGCGATGAGACTGTGACGGGCAAACCGTGAGCCCATGTGAGTTTATATGAGTGAGACGTGCATGCATGGGGAACGGACGCAGACATGCTCAGGCCCGGAGGGGTATTCATGTGCGTGTGAGAGTGCATCAATGGGTTGTGCATAAAGTGTGTTGGGCTATAGGGACAGAGATGCAAGAAGTGCATGGCCCCATAGTAATTTGGGTGGGCTCTGTGTGAGGCATTGCATATGCCATAGGGTACAGGGGGACAGGATGTGCACGGAGGAGCATGTGTCAAGGAGAAATAAGGGTGGTGCAAGTTCATCAGGCAGGACATGAACACACACCAGTGAGCTGAGCATGGAAGCATACATGCAGAGGCAAGGGGGAGAGGAAGAGGATGCCGCACACAGATAATGCTCAGAGACAGTGTGGATTACTGCTGTTAATACCTCTGGTAAGAACAGAAGTCTGCTGGCTGGGAGCAGGAGCTGAAAGCTGAGCCCCTTGTTATATTTCCCTGTTCCCGCCTGCACTAATCCCTTTGAGCCCCAGGAAAAAACTGCAGAGAAATCAAACAGGCTGTTCATGCTGCCCCAGTGTCCCAGGGATTAATTAATTTGGGATTTGTGGGAGTCACAAGGTCACGCTCCCCCCACTGGCAGAGCTGGCTCTGCAAGGCAAAGGCAGGGCTGGGCTCGGAGTCTTTCCATGCAGGGAAATGCCCCATCAGCCACGACCTGGAGCAGGCCCCTCAGACAGCCACCCTGGGAAGGTTTTGAGCACTGGGTGACCCAGGCTGACCCAGGGTGCCAGGGCAGGGAAAGGCATCAGGCTGGGGGAACTGACAAGCAAGAAGTGTGTCCGTATCTTGGAGATCAGCCTCCAGCTAGAGGCAGACACTCGGATGGATTCTGCCTGCATCTGGCCCTATGCTCCTTGTCTCATCATCAGTACACATGGCCTCCTGTTCGGGCCAGCAGAGAAGCAGAAACACATCCAAAAAGGACAGAGACTCCAAAGAAATGGTTTCATCTCAGGTGTGACCCTTTCCATTCTATGGGACAAGAGGATGAGGAGCAGGGGTTGAAGACCAGGCAAGATGAGCTGATTGACCCACTTATCCATTCCAAGAAGGGAACTCTGCCTTTTGAAGATTCTGTCTTGGGTGCCAGCTCCCCAGTTCCCTCCATTAGTGGTTACTTAAATGATTCAGAAATTCGTTTTCAGAGAGCAATTGAGATTACAATGTGGTTTTCCTGAGCGTTTGCCTAGGAAAGTGCATTCTTAAGAGAGCAGGTTGGCACAAACACATTTCAAAGTGTAATTGAATATTTGTGGTCAATTGTCTGGGCAGCACCTGCCCAGCATTCACAAGGAGACTTCATTCATTCTAACCCAAAGTCACTTTGGGATCCAGGACCAGCATCTGTCCCAGCTGTGCTGAGGATTTTGCTTAGGTGTGGATGCTTTGCAGCCCCTTGGTAGCAGGAAGGGGCAGAGCTTCATGGCACTGAGCCCAGGGCCATGAAGGGACCATGAAGGAAGGAAAAGATGGTGATTTCTAGCACCTGGCAAAGAGGATTGGGAAACCTGGAACTTTCCTTTGGTGCCAGGGTTGGAGGAGTCATTAATTCAGCCCATTAGTGCCGAACACCCAAATGAAGAGCAAGAAAGAGTATCATGAAGAGGGTCCAGGATCCAGACCTGGTCCTCATCCCCTAGTGAATTGCTCCTTGCCACAGTAAACCTTAATCCCTTAAGTACAGACACTTTGAAACTGTCCAAATCAAAGTGCTAGATCCCAGCTGCCTACCTGCCAGCCTGCTCCAGGAGATTTCTCCTGAAGCTTTCAAGATCTTAAAGGAAATAGCCTGCCCCAGTCACTGGCTGATGCTGCCAGAATGAAGAACTCTGAACAAAGCTGGACTTTATCCCTCAAAACCAAGATGTTCAGCCTCGCAATCACCCATTCCCCTGGCTCCTAGGTCTGTGCTTCCTTCTACTCCATCTCTGCTCCAAGCCTCCATCAAACAGCTGAAAACTCATAAACAGCCCAGTATGGACAGCCCGAGACTGGCTGTGTGGAGAGGATGGCAGCTCCCTGCCTAGTTCTAAGGAATTTACAGTCAGAGAAGGCTCTGGTAGCAGGGGAAAGCCCTCATCAAACAATGACAGAGTGCCCAGGTGATGAGACCTTCGTCCCTGACCTTCAGTCCCTTGGCAGCATCCCAGGTCATCCCAAAGTGAAATGGTGCTGCACAGTGGGACTGCAAAAGTTAGTTAAGGCTTGGTGCAGACCGCCACTGTCCGTAGAGTCCACCCAGGTGATAACCTAGGGGAACAGTGACAGATCAGCTTCCCTCAGATGACTCTGCCTGCTGCGATGCAATCTGTCCTCTTAAAACCAAAGATCCTGCTTTCCAGTGGTCACAGAGATTTGTCTTTCCTGTAGTCTGGCTGAGGTGGTGTCCAAACTGAGAACACTGAGGCCACCTAACAAGTGTTCCCCACACTTGGGCGAAGTGGGTGGTATATAAAGCCTTTGCCTTCTCCTTGGCACGGGCAGCTCTCATGGGAACAGCCTGCCTGCAGGCAGAGGCTTCCCCAAATGCAGATGGATAAGCAGCACCTCACAACTTGCCAAAACCCAGAACTCATTGAGCCACTAATTCAGTCCTTAGGTCAGTATGAGCACAGGTACATGACACTCTCCACATCTGTGACCAGGTAATGTAATTAATTGTTGGTGCAAATTGCTCATGTGAAATGGACAGGGGCTCAGACCCAGAGTGCTTGTGAGTAACTCCATCCTAGTGACTACTTTGGGGTGATGGAGAAACATACAGGTCTGAAGTAACAAAATACTCAGTTCTCCAAGGTACCAGGCTCCCGATGCTGGGCAGCTCTTGGGCCAGCACAGCCTCCTGCTGCTAGTCCACATCTCTGATCACACTCAGTACCTTTCTCCCAGCCTAGTTCTCCTCCATCCTTTCTGACACTGAACAATCCGCACCCCACACAGCCACGGTGGATTTTCTGCGGGGCAGGAATACATCTCCTTTATTGCACTGTTTGTTGCATATTGTTATCAGCCTGGTCATTCAAACCCAAATTCATCCTTCCTGAGCTTGCCAGGCCAGATGGGAAGGGTATGTTACACGAAGGGTCCTGTGCAGTACCAAAAGATGAGGGAGTTACAATCCGTGTCACCAGCAGGTACATTCCCCGCTGCTCTGGACTCGAAGGAAAGCTGGGCTAACAAGGGCTGTGCGTTGAACATGGCCAAATAACTCAAGGAAGGATGACTGGGGGTCACGTGTACAGGGCTAGATCTTTCCTCTTGGAAAGCAGCAGCACTGAAAGGGCCTTAGGCAAATGTGGAAACAACTTGAGCTGAGCATAAGCTTCCAGGACAAAGGAGAGCTTAGCTGGCAAACAGTCTTAGGGGCTTTAGCAGAGGGACAGTGAATAGAGGGGAAGCTGCCTATCCCTGAGCATGGCAGGAGCAAGTCCATTGCTGCCATATGGGCATAGCTCCATTGTTGGCACTTCAAAGAATTCGTTGACAACATGGAGGAAATGAAGGAGAGGGCACACGCACAAGTTAAGGTCTAGAAAAGCTGCCTCCAAGCAAGAGGCAGCAGCAGCTTTGGGTTATCAGAGAGATGCTCAAGGTGTGGCTCAGCTGCTCACCTGCAAGGAGGTGTTTGAGAGCAAGTGGGTTTTGGTTCTGCAGAGAACAGATGCAGCAGACACATGTGCTTTGCAGCAGGAAAAGTTATAAAATATGGGAACAAGTTGGGGACCTGGTGGAGCACTGCTTCTCTGGGCTCAAGGCTGACTATCCCACTTTCAAAGCCCTGTCCTGGGTTTGGCCATAGATCCAAGCTTGGGGCAGGGGATGCACTACCACAGTCCTACAGCGAGTTCCTGGCAGAAGGACAGACCAGTGCATCAGAGCTGTCCCTCTGTGCCACAGTCTCCACCTTGCACAGAGCAAGGAACAAATAGCTCCAGAGGGTGTGCAAGGCACACGCTTTTTTTTTTCAGACAGAGCCTTAGATAAAGAACAGGGTCAGGATTAATGCAGCTGCTGCCCCCAGGCCAACTGCACTACAGGCTTGTCTGCTGGAGCAAAGCACTCAAGCCTGCCCACCTTTGTCTGGCAACTGATCTAAAGGCTTATCCCTCCCCAGATACATGGCCCCCTGGCCTGGCCTGAATGCATGTCTTGTCCAGCGCCTGCCGTTCAGCTGAGCATGTCTCTGGCGGCTGGTTTTGAGTGTCTGGAAGCCCTCCTGGTATGGCATGGTCTGGGGCTGGTATTCTGACCCTACAGCCACCTCCCCAGTGCTGTTACCAACCTGGTGCGGCCTCAGGTTTTGCCGAGGCCAGTTCTGTCCATCAAGGTTTGCTAGGGAAGAAACTGCTGGGGTGGCAGCACTGCCAGTGCTCAAGGGGCATCCATCTTCCTGGGAACCCTTCCTCATCCCCATGGGATCCCCAGCTCTCCAGGGCCTGAGCCACTGGACTGTTGTTCCTGAGCTCTTCCAGAGGCTCCCTGAGTATCACACTTCCTGGGAATCCTTCCTCATCCCCATGGGATCCCCAGCTCTCCAGGGCCTGAGCCACTGGACTGTTGTTCCTGAGCTCATCCAGAGGCTCCCTGAGTATCACACTTCCTGTGATTCCTTCCTCTTCTCCATGGTACCCCCACCTCTGCGGGCTCCGCTCCTCCCCTCCGTGACGCCTTTCCGCTCCCAGAGGCTCCCTGAGTATCACACTTCCTGTGATTCCTTCCTCTTCTCCATGGTACCCCCACCTCTGCGGGCTCCGCTCCTCCCCTCCGTGACGCCTTTCCGCTCCCAGAGGCTCCCTGAGTATCAGACCAGCCAGCTCCCTTCACTTCCTCATGTGCATGCCCTGCCCTGCCCCACGCTCTGCCCCAGCCCCAGAAGCATTCAGAAGCACTCCAGCAGCACAGGGATGTCTCTGCATCCAGCCTTGAGATCAGCCATAAGCAAAATAGGTCTTTGAGAAACAGATACCAAGAAAAGCCCAAGTAACATCAGAATAACTGGTGGAGTTATGGGGCACAAAGAAAAATTGAGGTCACTCATCCCACGTCCTCCTCACAGCCAGTGGGACATGACGTGGGTCAGCACGAACCGCAGAAACTGAAATGCCTGTCCCAGCTGTGTTTTGGATACCTCCCAGCTGACAGACTGTGGGTGTTGGATGAATTTGTCCCCCATGGCTTTATCTGCTTGCTTTTCAGAGCCTTTCATGCACCTGGCTTTCACCAACCCTCCATGGCAGTGAGTGCTACTGTTTAGTTACACAGAGTAGAAAGACCCTTCCTTTAGCTGGATTTACACCTGCTGGCATCTCCTCTTGGCAAATCAGCTTCTTCACCTGTTCTAGCTTACAAAACTTCATTCTTGCTCAGGCTGTGACAAAATAAGACCTTTTAGTGACGGAGCTTTTGGAAAACCAAAGACACTTTTCTAAGTGACTCTCTCTGATTTACATGCGTTTCTTCCTTCAGCTTGCTACCCTGGAGATGCACCACGTCCGCAGCAAGCAGTCATCACATCCTTCTTCCAGACAAATATGCACATGTCTATTAATACAAATTTCTATGATAATATTGATAATTTGCTCAGTGACCTTTACTTTGCTAGGTCTTTATTTCAAAAACCTGGTATCATATTTACATGCTTTCTGGGACAGAAATTTAGACAGCAGGGCCCACTGAACACCTAACTCGGCTCCAGCCACGGTGAGTTCCACATACTCTGGTGATTTTCTGTACAGTTTATCAGCTTGTTTTGAAACTTTCCCACTCGACTCCTTGGCACCAGGCAATTTCTCATCCCTGTTTTCCTGGGAGGCAGTGCTGCAAACCCCAGAGACAGGCAGGGGTTTCCCACACATCTGTGATCACCTCTTCCAGTGGTGGGCATAGGGCATCTCCCTGCCCAGGCAGCATCACTGCTAGGATGCCTAAAACCCCTCCCCAAAACAAGCCACATCATCTCCTTGGATTGGCTGTGGGACTGAGTGCCATCCCCCAGGGCAGGAACAGGTCTCTACCTAGCCTGGGGGAGCAGGATACACCTCAGCAAAGAAAAGAACAATTTCCAGGTGCAGATTTCAGCATTTTCCCTGCTCCAGAGGCCAATCTGTTCATATACCCTGTTTACCCGATCCCGCCCCCAGCTTTTCACATCTCTGCTGCCTGCAGTATTTCAGAGTGGTAAGGCCAGAGCACACCTCTGCACATGGCTGACCCCGCAGACAGCTCTGGGTGTGCAAGGTGTGCATGTGACCCATCACCTATGGATTTCATAGGCCTCAGTGATCCAGGCAGGGAATTATCCAGGTGCAGCCCCTGCTCACACCTCTCCATGGCTGTTACAAAAGCAAAGTGAGTTTCTCCCATGCCAGGACCAACATTAGCCTGCAGAAAACCCTTCCTCTCCTTCCCCATGGACAGGGGTTTAGCGCTGGCCCACCAGCTCCCTATGAGTAGGGCAGGTGAAGTCAAATACTTTCACTAATCCCAGCTCCGAAGAGCTGCTCTCAGGTTACAGACGATGTGAATAGGATCTATGTTCCAGGGTGATCAGACTTCCTGGAATTTCTGCAGGACCAGTTATCTGTTCCTGTAACCATCTGCAGCTGAATGTGCTGGTATGGCCCAAGTCCAAAATGCCCCCATCTCCTCAGCACCCGATCTGAGGTCTTTGCGTGAAGCACGGTTGGCAGCAGAAAAACTACCCTGCAGCTTCACACACGGGTCTCCCAAGTGAACAGCCAGAGCACCTCAGAAACCCGATCTCTGCAGCCTTCCATAGCCCAGACGAGAGGAGACAAAGAGACAAGAGCCACCGGACGTGCCGAGTGTGCCTCCCTAACTTATATCCAGCCACAACCTGACACTGACCGTGTGGATTCATTTAGGGTTGACTCAGCTCCGCAGCATCACTGAGAGCTTGCAGCACTCCTGAAATGTCCCTGAGCTGTCCTGTCCCTGGAGGAGTGTCTTAGATCAGGAGGAATCCTCACGTTGCAGCCTGTTCTTTCCTAGTAGGTCTGATGATGCCTTGGGATGTCATGAGGCCCTCCGGGCTGAGCTGATGGTGGAAGCTTGTCCTTTGATGAAGGGAACTGCAGTGAGAAAACAGCTCAAGCCATGTGAATCCAGACAATTAATATTTCTCCACACCCCTTGCAGAAGATACTGCACTCTCCACTGCAGTGCAGACTTGTTTTCTCCCCATCAGTACTAATGCTGGCTTCCTGGAAAAAGTCTTAGGGCATCACTGCAGGACTTGGGGAGCACTCAGGCTGGCATACCCTGTCCACAGGCTCCCCTGCTGCCCAAAGGGCAGCGTCCAAGCCTCTGAGTACCTCCCTCTTTCACAGCCACCCACGTTACAGCAGCAGAGATGAGCAGAGGTGCTGTCTGTCACCCAGCTGTGCCTGTTAGGGACCAGCAGATGCAGTTCTGCCAGCAGAAGGACACCATTGCATATGCATGGAAAATGCTTCACGCAGCACCTGTCTCCAGTCTTGGGCCTGACTGGAACAGCAGCTCACAGGCAGGAGGATGGAGCTGAGTAGCCGTGGTTCACAGGGTGACCTCATCCCTGCTCCCCACTGCAGTCACTAACACCAGCACTGCGTTTCTGATCCCAGCCTGGGGACATGCTGCGTGTTCTTTCTGCCATCAGTCACCTCTGTGAAGGCCACGCTGCTGCTCCATTCCCTGCCCAGCTCATGCCTGGCCATTCATAGTCTTGTAGTTGCTTCCCTACAAAAGACTCTGCTTTGCCCATGAATTCGCCTCTCTACTTTCCAGCCTGAGGCACTGCAGGCAGAAAGAACCGCCTGGGAACCATGGAGAAAACATCCTCTTTATCCTGCAGCCCTGACACTACATTTCTCCAGCCTTTCCAGCCATCATATACATGGTGACATACATCCCCAGTTTTTCCTCTGGGTATCCTTGTCTCAGCCTAAGCAGCTGCCTGACAGCACAGCCAGCCTGTCCTCTCATGGGAAATGCTGCTCAGGGCTTCACACATCAATAGACAGCAATTAGCCACATGAAATATGACAGAAAAGTCTGTGGACAGACAGTCACTTTGATTTGTGCTTCCTGCTCCTCAGCAAAACACGTTCTTTTCCAGGCTTTGCAAGGGAGGAAACACTTTTGTATGCGAGAAGCTGTCTGGCAATAGCAGCCTCAGCAGCACGAGACATAAATCTGATGGCAGAGCATCCTTAGCCAGATGAAACCATCCTGCAAGGGCTCTGTCTGCTGTTCCTGGGACAAAATCCCACAGAAGGAGCTGAAAACACTTCATCAGAGCTTTCCAAGAAGAAAATAGGGGGTCCAGCTCCACTACCAGCAGGCCCTGGTCACCTCATGTCTGAGCGAGGTTTCTAGGAGAGCACCATCCTCGCCACTGCAATCTGGCTCCCAGGGAGTGGTCTGTGTCCTGAGGAATGTGGCTCTTGAACTGAACTCCAAAGGCTTTTGCAAGCCTTTCAATCGCAAACACAGGGACTGGGAAGGGGGCGAGTGCCCCCTGAGGAGGGGAGAGCGGTGGGGTGGGATTAGAGCTGGCACTAAGGCCCTGCTCTCCACAGCGGCGTCTGAGCAGCACAGGGAGGGGTCAGGATTAGGGGAAATCCTTTGAGACCAAAGGGGAGTTAAGCAGCTCTCTCCTTGCACACACACAGAGGGTACCCCCAAACCTCCACCCTGGAAAAGGCCGTGCTGGGGGCAGAAGGCAAGGGGCAGCCTTTGTCCCTTTGATTCAAAGCAGAGAGCAATTAGGTGATGGACTTAGAGCCCACGGCGCACCACTCCCTGCCTCCACAGGGATCTCTCTCTGTTTCTCTGCTTTCTTTCATTCTCCACCCCAGCTCCTAAATCCATCTGCGCTAGGCCTTTAATTGAATTAGCCCAGCACCTTTCACTGAGAACAACTTAAGATGGTTTCAATACAATGATTGCTTTTTACAGCCCCGGGACAGGTTAGACAGCAACCACAGGGAGTGGTTTAACACAGAGAAATCTATCCTGGGTGCCTGTTACACCTAAAGCACAGAAGGTGCTCTTAAAAACCCAGCCTCTGGAGCCCTGTAGCAACCTGGAATCACAGGTTTCATGAAAAACACACCCATATTTTATGAGAAGACAGAGCTCCCAAACAGACAACTCAGAGCCTCCAGTCTCTGCAGCTCTGAGGACTTGATGGCTGATGTTTACAACACTGAACATCATTTACAGGCTGCTTGGACACAACTTGGGACACCCTGGCACCCCCTCAAGCTCCAGAGACATGGCTCAGCCACGCAAGCACAGTGGGTAATGCAGCCCCTTGAGCTGGGTGCTGCTGTCCCCATATCCCCCTCCATCCTTCTCCACTCCAGTGGTAGCTTCTCCACCCCTGTAGAGATGCAGGCACCAACTGCTGCCAGGTGTTTGGGAAGATGGTACTAAACCAGCCTTCCACTGCCTCCTCCTCCTCCTCCTCCTCGTTTCCCATGTTCCTTGCCTGGCACCATTTAATAACGAATGCACCACTACCTGTGATGGACACAGGGTGCTCACCCCGTGCAAGTGAGCAGCCTTGCTCTGCTCAGATCCCTGTCTCTGCTCGAATTTGGTCAAGGATGGGAGTTCTCCCATTGTCTGGGAATGGCCATCAAGCCACTCATGTCCACCTCCATTTTCAGGTCAGCTCTGGGAGGCCAGGAGCCCTGCAGGGGCAAAGGAAAAAGCTCTAAATAGCTCACAAGAAGCAGTCTCATCTTCACCTAGAGATTTCACCCCCAGTGCTGTTTGCACTCATCCCATGAGCTGGTTACATGGAAGCACCAAGAAAATTTTTAACAAGAGGAGAGCAAGGACCATGTAGACAGAACTGTGCAATTGATCATCCCTTTAATAGGCTAAAAATATCACTTTCTGTATCCCAGCCTAGAGCTGTTTGTTGTAAACCTCTTCCATCTCTGCTCAGGCTCCACTGTGTGGTCCCACACCCTGGACCCTTGTCCCCACATCCCAGAGGGGACAGTGCTGAAAGGTGAGTGGCTCTAATAGGATTTGGAAGCATTTGCAAGTGTGATCATACAGATGTTATGACAGGGAGTGACACGTGGGTCATTCGCACCTAAGGATTGAGAAGAGCCCGTAACCCAGTCCTTCCTTTTGTCTAGGTATGTGACAGCCAAGAGAAGGCAGACGAAGGAAATTGAGAAGACATGGCAGATTTTGAGGGAATTTCAGTCTCATCCTGCCAAAACATTGTCCCCACATTTCCTCCAAGGCTGAGATATACAGTCCAACATCCATCCTGCCACCTAGGTGACAGCAGTGGCATCTCAGCCTAGTCCTTCCAGCACCTTGGCCAGGTTTGGTGGTGAGTTTGGCTGGAGACTGAGGGCAAAGAATGGTAATGATGGAGGGCAGGATCATCAGACAGACAGATGTTCCCACATGACAAAGCCACATTTGCAGGGGTGGAAGGATGGCTGATGCACCTGAAAAGCTAAATTTGACTTGAGCAGTCTGTCATAGTGTAAACTCAAAGGCAGTTAACAGGCCAGATGCATTACTGCTGTGATTGTCACAGGAAGGTTATGGGATCCATAAGAGCTCCATTTTATATAAAGACACGGCACAGTTCCACTCCTGGTCCCTCTGTGCGTGTTCACAGCTGCTGGGAAATCTCACCCATGCAAGCAGAGTAGTGCATAGGCACAACCTTCTTTCAGTATTGGACAGCCTAGGAAGATTCTTGCCTCCTGACGCTCCCACAGTACTTTTTCCAATCCCTACTGTGCAACAGCAAAAAAAACCAAAAAAAACAAAAAAAACAAAACAAAACAAAAAATCCAGATCTCTTTTTGTTAAGTTGTGGAAATGCACTCAGAGTAAGTGTAAAGTAAAAACAATTATTACCTAGAAATTTCTCCAGAATCCCCGAGGGTGCAAACTCAGGAGCTGAATTAAGCTACAGGACACACCCCTATCTAATACCTCAGCTCCAGCCCACTTTCCTGCTGTCTCTGTTAATGCACACCTGAGGAATTACAGATGTTCTGGGCACACTGCAGGTTATGCCTCTAGCTGCAGTTTGTGATTTGCAAGGCAGCACGTGTACAAGTAAAGATACCCAGGAAGAAGCAACTTGCAAATTATTTTACATGATTAATTACAGAAATGAATATAAAAATGTAGGTTAGCTGGGCCCTCTGGAGGTCTCTCGTCCAAGCCCCTTCTCAACACATGACTAAACTTGTACTTAGATGTGATTTCTCAGAACTAGGCTTTGTCTAGAGTGCTGAAACTCTCCAAGGATGGAGAGGGTTTTTGGTCACAGCCTCTCAGGGTCTCTTTCCAGTGTTTGACACTTCCAGGATGAAGAAATTTTCCCTTATAACCCATCAGAGTTCCCCTCTGTGCAACATGTTCCTATGTTTCTCTGTGCACCTAAGCTGGCTTTTTTCTTCTGTGCAGGTGTCTTTAGTGGTGGCACAGGCAGTGAAATCCCCACTGAGCTCCTCTTCTCCACATGCAGCAAATCTGCATCCTTCTGCTCAGACACCACCTTCTCCAGCTGCCAACCACCTCTGTGGCCCTCAGCTGGACCCACCTCAGTTTGCAGACCCCTTTCTTCTGTAGAAGAGCCAAAATGGGGGACAGGATCCTATTTGTTCTTCCCAGCTTCCTGTTGCATGAGGATACTCCGTGCCAGGATCTGCTTTTGCCCCAAACCTCATGAATTTTCTGCCAGCCTCCTGAGCACGTCAGTGTTCCTCTAAACAGCAGCTCTGACCTCCAGTGTATTCGCCACTTCCCTCAATTTGGTGTCGCCCTCAAACTTTCAATGGTTGCATTCCCTCCGCTCATTTAGATCACAGCAACACAGGGAATCTTCATTTTATCCTTCTAAAAAGAAAAACTAGACTTTTCCAAAGAAAAAAAGCCTGTGATTTTGAGCAAGCACAGTGCTGGTCAGTGCATTGCCCAGCCGTGCCTTTGGCAGACAGGGATGGGATGGTTTCAGTGAGCAGTGGGACCAGCCTGCCCTCCACAAGCACAAATCATAGGATGAAACTTTTCACCAACTTGGAAGCCCACAAGTCCTTAAAAGGCTGTAAAGGAAATAAATATCCTCCAGGGGTACAACATGGGGCATAGGTTGGAGGGTGGGATGCTGAGGGGAAGCATTTATCAGGAGAGCAGAAGCAGAAGGAGGCTTGCTGGCTGATCTTTCACACCATGGTGACCTCAGCAGACCTGTTCATGCATTTCTTCCCCCATAGAGAGGTGGGTNGCTGAGCTTTCAGACCATGGTGACCTCAGCAGGAGACCTGGTTCATGCATTTCTTCCCCCATAGAGTGGTGGGTCACTGAACAGACTCTCCAGGGAATGGTCATGGCCTAAGGCTGCCAGAGCTCCAGGAGCATTTGCCCAATGCTCTCAGGCACAGGGTGGTGTTGTTGGGATGTCCTGTGCAGGAGTTGGACAGATTGATCCTTGTGGATGCCTTCCAGCACAGGGCATTCCATGATTTTTGTTCTTGACAGGTTACAGCTTGGCTTGACCTCTGAGGAACTGAGGATGTACAGAGTCCAAGAAACTGCTGGGCTGCAGCTCCTTTGGTGTCTATAGGAAAAAAACAGTTCAAGATGGGCAGCACAGCCTTTTCTATCCTCTCCTCATGGAGGACAAAAAAAAGGGGTCCTCAAGGGCAAAAGGGTCTGGGAACCAGAGACAGTCACAGCCAGGAGAAGACCTAAAAGGTGCAAAGGTGCAAAGACTAAACACTCCATTTCTCTTTGGGTTCCCTTAGCTCTCTCCATGGTGCAGAAGTCTTCAGGCTGCCAGCACATTGCACTATCCCGACAGCAACACCTCAGCGAGACCTGCCACAGTTCTGCCTTCTCCAATACTGGCAATGTTCCCAAAACACGTGCCATTGCCTCCTGAGTGCTCCCACCACTCCCTGCCCGGATGCCAGTACCCCCGGACAGGAGCATGTGCGCACAGGCAGTGGGGTGCAGGCAGCGGGGTGAGCAGGGTGCGGGGTGAGCAGGGCGCAGGGCGGGGGGTGAGCAGGGTGCAGGCAGCAGGGTGCAGGCAGCGGGGTGCAGGCAGCAGGGTGAGCAGGGTGCAGGCAGCGGGGTGCAGGCAGTGGGGTGAGCAGGGTGCACAGGGAGCAGGGTGCAGGCAGTGGGGTGAGCAGGGTGCGGGCAGCAGGGTGCGGGCAGCAGGGTGCGGGCAGCAGGGTGAGCCGGTGGCAGGGGCCCACAGCCGGGCAGCCCACAGCTGAGAGCTGTCAGGCAGCTGCCTGCCAGGGTGGGCTGGCCAGCCCTTCTGGCAGGGATATCAAGGGTGGAGGGTGGGAGGAGGACAATAGTCTTTTTTGGACTGAGCAGGAAGGATCTCTTGGAGGAGAGTGGCTGAGCAGAGAACGACAGAGCCCGCTGGAGGAAGAGGGAGGTTTGCAAGGAGGAAGAACCTGCGTCGTGCAGCAGAGGATGTATTACAATGCAGGGGGAATCTGGGCTCTTGCCCACCAGTCTGGCAATCACAGGACACTTCCCATACATGTTCAGGACAGGACCACATGAGGCACTGAAACTCTTTCGTGCCTTACCAGGCTGTTGTGTGGGGTGGGGGAACCCCAAAGAGCCTGGGGCTGGCCAGGGCTAAGGCTCCACAAATAACCTCAGAAACCAAGGAGGCAGCCAAAACGTGTAGTGTAATCACAGATAAACACATAATCTACTCAGGTTACAGTGGGGGGAAACCACAAACCACAAGCAGACAGGAGAAGAGAGGAACAACAAGCAAAAGGGAGAAAGGAAAATCCACCAGGAGAGACGAAAGCAAGTCAGTAAATCAGGAGGGCTGCTGCTCTTGTCCTGACCCTCTCCTCGGCTTCCCTGCCTGGGAAACTTCATTCTTGCAAATTTTGCAAGGCGGAGCTCAGAAACTGGTAGTATGAAGCTCAGGCAGGAGCTCCACCAAGAATCTGCCTCTGACAGACATCTCTGTTGAGGTGGATGGAGAAGTGCATGGAGATTTACTCCTGGGCACCCAGGGCAACAGAGATGGTGGCCAAGAGCTCTGCACTCCAGCAATAGGCTCTGCAGCTCACTGCAGTTCCAAAAAAACACGGGTCTTGGAAATACTGTGGAAATAGCCATACTGGTGGAGACGATCAGCTCCCCCTGCAAATCACAGTTCACACAGTAAGGAGCCAAAAGGATGCCATGAACCAGACTGAGTGGAGACCACCACTCTCATCCAGGGAAAAGTATTCAGAGCGCGTTGGACTGAAGATGTGCAGATGGTCTGGAGTAAAAAAACTGCAGGCATTTCCTCCTTTCCTGCCAGCACCTCCTGCCCAGCCCTGCGCTGGTCTGCAGGAGCCGATTCACAGATGAGTGCAGGCACAGGAATGCAGTGGGAGTAGAGACTTCTTTGAAGATTTCAGCCACGGCATGGCCAGTGGGAATGCATAGCTGGGGAGGCTGAGCTGGGAGATAGCCACTGCTGAGATCTGCCATGAAATCAGTTCCTGGGAATGTTCTGCCAACCAGCCACGGCTTTCCTGACAGGAGTAAGCAACCACCAAAATAAAAGATTTTGCTTTTCTTTTGGAGACATGGAAGTAAATGCAATACAAGTAATATCTTCACACATCACACTTCTGCCCCAGCCCTCTATGGCCTGGGTGAGCTTCAGCAGGTGGGTAGGGTGGATGTTGGGGGTTGCTTCCTGGAGAAGTCCTTCCCAAAAAAAAAGGAGCCTCTGGCACTAAACACCCCACTTCTCTTTGGGTTCCCTTAGCTCTCTCCATGGTGCAGAAGTCTTCAGGCTGCCAGCACATTGCATTATCCCGACAGCAACACCTCAGCAAGACCTGTCACAGTTCTGTCTTTTCCAATACCTGGCAATGTTACCAAAACACAGACACAGTGGAGAGTTAGGCTTAGCTTTTTAGGGACCCACCTGAGACAAAAAGGTGATAAGTAAAAATATGTGAAGTTGCTGACCTTTTTGGCACTTGAGGGTCCAGTATCTGTCCAGGTGTAACCCATTCAGCTGCAGCCCAGACGTCAGAGCAGGAGGCTCAGTACTGACAGTAAAACATCCTCTCACCCTGGAAAGCTAGGCAGAGTCTGGCCCTACCATTGGGTACACAGTCCTGTCCCTCTACATGCCACTATGGGATCTTTGAATCATAGAATGATAAAATATCCTGACTTGGAAGGGGCACATAAGAATCATTGAGTCCAACTCCTGGCCCTGCACAGGACAACCCCAAGAATCCCACCATGTGCCTGAGAGCAATGTCCAAATGCTCCTTGAGCTCTGGCAGGCTGGACTCTGGACTGCCCTTCCATCCAAATGCTCTGTCCCAGGTGCTCCAGAGGAAGCCAGAACATTCTCCATCTCAGGAAAATGGGTGGCCTGCATGGGAGTAAGTCAGGCTCTTTTGGGACCCAGCTCCAGGTCTGCAGCAAGGCTGCTCAGACCCAGTTCCTCTGCTGTACTATCAGGTATACAAAAAAACCACCAGAATATACAAAATATTCCTGAGCCACCAGCCAAACATCCCTCCTGTTAAATGCATGACCTCTCTGCATTACCAGCAGAGACCACACATAATGCCCGTGGATAAATCTCCCCTCTCCGGTTTCCGTTTCCATGAGGCCAAACTGCTGGCTCACACCTTCCTCTGCTCTTCACAGGGCATCATGCCCTGAGCGAAAAAAACCACCTGCTGCTTCGCTTCCCTCCCAAGAGAACCACAGGGACCACAGCCTTAGCCCCCTTGAGTGCCCCTGCAGTCTGAGCAGTGCCTAGGAAGCTCCAGCATCCATGCTGAAGGATGCTGTGAGCAGCAGGATCCCGAGCACACTTGTGAAAGCAGAAGCAGTTACTTTTTTCTGTCTGTGGAAAGATGGGGCTTTGGGAAAATTTTCCCGAACCTGTCCATAAGTGCAGACTTCTTGCCCTTTTCCTGAAGGCTTCCTTGACCTCCAGCCCACATGTGACCATCCATGGGACAGATCAGGGCATGCAGCCAGAATCACCGCAGGTGGGTCTGAACCCTGTGGGAAACGGGAAATCCATAAGGAAAGAGAATGTGGAAGGATGTCAGACACTGAGGTGGGAAGGTGCACCTGATCAGAAAACTGGGGATACGGGGAGAGTTGCGTGGGTGGACTGGGACCTGAGAGCTGAAAGGAGCAGACGGTCAGAGGGAGCCTGGGAGGCCCCGGCTGGCAAAGGGACGGAGGTCGCTGGTGCCCTGTGCAAGCACAATGGGAGCAGTTGGCAGAGAGGTGGGAGGGGGTCCTGCCAGGGTCTGTGGCTGGAAGAAGGGCTGCCATGTCCCCAGTTCACAGGAGGGCAGGCGGCTCCCGATTACACAGACAGCAGTACAGGACTGCATGGCAATATCTCCTGAACAAGGGTCGTGAGGCTTCCTGTATTCGTCACCTGCCTCAGCCAAGATGACCAGAAATAGATGAAACACACCTTCAAATAACCAGGTTGAGTGTTTTCACAGCCTAAATCCTGAGCAGAGGGGCTGTAGAGACCATGAGTCAGCTCTGTATTAATAGCAAGACAGAAGTCAGGCAGGTGTCAGGGGCTAACAAGGGCACAACAGACACCATGCTCCCCTGGCCTGAGAAGTTATTATTACTCCAAGGAGTTAATATTTCCCATGCTCCAGCATTCCCTACTTCCTTCCTTCCTGGGGGGTCTTGCTCTCCTCAGCAACTCCTATCTGCTGTACCAGATGGATTCGTCTTCTCAAAGGGAGGGACCAAGGCCACTGGCAGCATCCCAGGAAGTGGACCAGTGTGAAGAAGGCTGAGGAGCTTGCTCCCAAGACAAACTGTGAGGCAGGGGAGCTTCCTAAATGCACACTCCCTAGTCCGCCCCATCCATCTAGTGCGTCCCACAGAGGCTCTCGGCACGCTGTCGTGGAGTGTTGGGAAAGCCTTGACTCACACATGCTGCCCAGAGCAGACTCCCAGCTCACTTTCACCTGTTTCTGATAAGCTCACTAATCCATCCCCATAATGATTCTTTATTAATGGATGCTGCTGTCTTCATTACATGCCTTAATTAGTGTTTTGTGAGCAAATTCAAGGGGATAAGAAGCATGTCACATTTTCCAATGGGGGCTTTGCACACAGCTACCAAAATAACTTTGTCTCTGAAACTGGAGTTCCTGTTTCACCCTGCCCATGAGCAGTCATCACAAGAGCTGTTTCTGCCTAATCTGGCAAGCAGCCGCTCAGCTCGCCCAGCCTCTTCACCCCTCCTCCCTGGCTGGGCTCACTGAGCTCCCACAAGCCAAGATGAATTTCAGTCATGCACAGACTTGAAGAGAGATTTGTCACTGGGAATCAAAACATCGTGGAAAAGCCTGGACCACTGCTGCCGTGTTCACTGGACTGCTCTCCCTCCACCACGCTGTCTGCCTGGGGGTGGGGCTGAGGGCAGCTGGGGTTGCTGTGGTCCCTGCTGACCGATGCTGATCCAGCTGGTCACTGAGGCCTAAAGTTTGAGGAAGTTTCCTGAGATATGCCCAGCATCCTTGGAGAAATGGCAAAATCCCTCCAGAGTCCCTGCTTTCTCCTGGACCAGAGGTGGGGATGACCTGGGATGGCTCCAGCATGGAGCCCCATTACCAGCAGAGCAGCACTGGCCATCACCAGCGTTTCTGGGCAGAGAGGGACTGGCAGGAGCCAGTTCCATGCAGGCAGTGCCACCAGGATGGGATCTGAAGCAGCCAGACCTCAGCTCCACCCAAGAGGGCAAAAAGCCAGAGCAGTTGGCTAATGTGACCAGCACCACTCCAGGTGTCCTTCCCGGCACAGGCTGTTCCACACCCAGCATCTTACTGAAGCCAGCACAGTCCCTGTCCCCCTTGGGCACTTTAGGACCAGCCCCTGCTCCTCACACATCTGAGACCAGAAGCAGGGACACAGCAGAGGTGCTCCATCGTTCTGACCTGTGTCCTGGGGCTGGCCACCATCCCACCAGCATAGCACAGGAAGTCTGGAGACCCACGCCTTCACATAGCCCTGACCCAGACCTGCAAACCCTCTTTATCTGGATTCCATGGGTGCATGGATGCCAGGCCTTAGTGTCAGAAATTTCCTGAATCGAATTTCATCCTTAAAAAAACCATCATTTTTGCTTGCCATTTGTGCCTGAGCTGTTTGCAGTAACAGCTTGAGGCTCCCCCTGGCTTGTGCCTGATCCAAGGGTCCTCATGCCAGAAAAAGGCAGAGGATCCTGCTCCTGGGGAAGCTCTCTCCCATGAAGCAAGCAGGGATCCTGGCCCATGCATACCCGCCCTGGCTGCATTACATATGGGATCATCTCCCCAGGTGCTGCAGTGGTTTCCCCTGCATTAACCCCTTGACATCCCTGCCAACACATTTCAGTTCCCATTAGGGCTTTTCCCACTTCCCCCAAGAGTGAAATGAACCAAAACTTGCCCCTTCATCATGGCTCTGAGGAGAATTTAATTCCAAGGTTCAAAGCTTCTCCATGCCTTCCCAGATAAAAGGGTGATCAGTAAGAGGGGATGAGCTGGTTAATAAAAGCCAAAGAAGAAAGCAGGACTGAAGGGCCGCGCCTATAGAGCAAAACCCAGCAGGAGAGAAGCAGCTTTTCTCTGGGCAAGCCTTTCCCCAGTTAATAATTACAAGCCAGGCCCACCAGTTCCAACCCACTGCTCCACAAGAAAAGGCAATTAATTTAAGACTAATAGGATTTTAAATTCAAAATAATCCCAAGCGGGTTTGTATGGCAGGCTGTGAATGCGCTGGAGAGCCAGCCAGCAGCAGGCAGGATGGGGGCTGGATTTGCCAGAGCAGATGGAGGAATTAAGGGCCAGGAGATGAAATCTCATGTCCTGCAGCCACTGGGCTGGTGATAGCAGGTCCCCATGGAGAGGGCAGCCTGGTGGGGGCTCTCCTCAGTGGGAGAGTGGTGAGGAGTTGTCTCATTGAGCTCATGCTAGTGGCAGCATGAGGAGCAAGAGGAGCTACCAGCCCGTGCTGAGCCCAGACCACGTCTGGCACTGGGAACAAGGGACTCCAAAACCCATCTCCATCAGAGACAGCTGTGCGTTGGCCCAGGGACCATGACCATCTCCTGTCCCCTCACAGCAGGTCCTCCATGAGGTGTAAGCACGCCCCAGCTGTCCTTATTCTGCCCTGGCATGGACTGAGTGTCCTAGGGAAGTCAAAGTAGGCTTTGGGCTCTTCAGAGAGCTGCTGCTCAGCCTACGATGGCAGACATGCTGTCAGCTCCTGCAGGCACCTCATGGCTGGGTTTCCACCTCCCACCCCAGATGAGTTGGTACAAAATCTCCTCCCAGTCCCTTGGGGACTCTCCAGCAGCACCCAGCCAGTCTGAGCTCAGAAAAAGGGAGTGATGCCAGCCTGTGTCTGAGGAGCGGGTTGGGAGGGCAGGAACAAGGAGTTCATCTGTTGTGGGAGTTGCATGGTGATGGTGGGGAAGGGACAAGCATGGGGCCCCTGCCCTAATCCCCTCCTTGGCAGCCAGAGCTCTGCCGAGTCACCAGCATGTGTTGGGAGGTGCTGGAGCTGAAATCCCCGCGGAGCCACACAGCACCAGAAGTGTGTCTAGAAACAAGACAGCAAAGTGCAATCCCATGGGCTGTGCTGACAGGGATCTGCAGCCACACTGGCCAGAGCCATGAATGGGCTTTGCCCCGACAGTTACTCCCTCTTCACACTATAACCTCAAAGGTCAGGGATTTACCATTTTTGCAAGGAAAGACTCCTCTAAGTCTGACTGAAACAGCCTCTCCTGCAGTATTTTAGCATGAACACATCACTCCAGAGCAGCTGGAGGTGTGGGCTCAGCCTCATTAGGGGCTTAAATGCCACAGCATGTCCAAATACCCTTGTGAGCCTGGGTCCTGGCATCTGGTGTCACTACAGCAATTCCCTGCTGTGTCTGTAGGGACTCCGAGGACACAAGGGTCATCCCATGAATCTTTGGTGCCATCAGCCTTCATGGAAGCATCTGCCACTCTCAGTGCACTTTCAAGGCAGGAAAAGGGAGGCTACATTTAGGAATATACACCTGTTCTGCAGGTGTTTGAAGAACATTTTAAGAAAGTCTCCATGCAAAAGGATTGCTATTAAGTCCTCGCAAGATCCCAGGAAGCTCAGTCTGGTAAACAAGGACCGTTGGTGTCTGTGCAGTGTCCTTAATCAACCTCCATGCCTCTGGGCAATGGAGAGCCACAGCGCTGAACCTCAGCGACCCTGTCCCCTGGCAGGTCCCCGAGGGACCGCTGTCCAGACTGGGGGCTGAGGTCGCGTCTCACACACTGTGCCCGTCTCCAAGACAGATAGCAGGCATGGAAAATGTTCAAGAGGAGGATGCAGAAGAGCTTCCCAACACCAGAATGTCCCTTCTTCAGCTTTTCCACAGTCACAGGCACCAAGCCTGCTCCTAACCTGGGTCACACAGTACATTTCTCCCGGCCTTATTTTGAAAGATTATTTTTACCCAATATCCCACTTTCTCTAGGAAAACAAACCCCAAACACCAGCCTGGGGACAGCTCCAGCCTCAGCTATGAGAGTTGGCAGGGTTGCAAAGCATTCAATGGTGAGTCTTTCATTGCGGGAAACACTGAGTGACCTTTGTGTGCTGGGTGGAGTTTCTCCAGGCAAACAGGAGGGATTTATGGACCTGGCCACAGGCTGGGGGAAAGCTCCCGTGAAATGTCTTTGTCACCAGCCACAGGAAGGACATGACCTATTGCACTGCCCTCACAGGCCAAGGGTCTGCATGAAGAAGGGGGCTGGTCCTGCATGATGATGCCACATAAATGAGATGAAAAACCAGGGATGTTGTTACCATTAAATGAGTTCTAGCTAGACACATTTAGCAGGGAGATAGAGGAATGGAGAAGATTGAGACCTCAAACACACAAGACTGTGACTACAGAGGAAGATGAAGGTAGGCTGGTTTGACCCCACTACAAAAAGTTGCTTGTCCCTGCAAGGCTGATGAAGAAAGCTGTCCAGATAGTAGGTGGAAGGAGGTCAGCAGACAAGAAGGAAGGTTCTGAGGGCCTGAGGAATTGTCAAGACTCCCCAAATCTTGTTGCATCCTCTCATGCAAAAACACCAGTGGGAGAAGGAAAATGCAGTGGCTTGTAAGATGGCCAGAAAGTTACAGAGAAAAGGCCATAGAGGAAGGAAAATAAAATCTTTGTTTCAGGTCTTGATTAGGAGGGGGTGGAGCATCATTCTACTAATCCAGTGCCAAAAGCCAGACAAGGGACCTCTGGTCTGGTTGGATGTTGATGAGACAACAATTAGCTGTTCCTCTTCCTCTGGGGGAGTGAAGTTTTGTCCCATCTGGACATCACGATAAGAGAGCCAAAGCCAAACAGGCAGTGGGCAGAGGGTAGAGATCCTGTAAAAGTCTGAGACTGGGCATGAAGAAAGTTTGGGGAAAACACAGACGCAATGTTTATTGGAGCAGGAGGAGGACCTCACAGCCCAGGTGCAGAGACAGGCCAGGGTGTTATTAGAAAGCATCACCCAGCAGAGAACAGCAGGAGCTCTTTCGAGCTGTGGCTTATGCCACTGTGGGGAAAACTAAAAGCTAGCAAGAAAGGCAGAAGGAAAACACACAGTGGTTCCAAAAGCCAAAGAAGCAAGAGTCTCATGGCTGGATAAGGAGAAGCCTGTCGGGACATGACGCAGAGCTGTGCTGCTGGCTCGGGGTCAGCCAAGCCAAGAAGCCCGTTCTCCTGGGTCAATAACCGCGATTGGGTTTGGGATGCTCAGAGGAGCAGTGACAAGTGCTGGCTACCAGCCATCCAAATAAACAGTAGGCAGCCACTTGGCCAGTGGCCACTCAAATAACCAGCCCCAAGCTAAAAAAATACAGTAAGCTAGTAAATTTAGTAACCTAAAGAGAAACATTCCACTACCAACCAGCATGCAAATAAGCCAGAAGGGGATATAGAGCTGACACAGTCCCCTGTTCAGCTTTTGATATTCAGTGGCCCTTATCCAACTGGCTGCCAGTTGGTTATTTGCATTGGAACAGGAAACAAATTTTTCTCCTATTTATACTGCTTACCTCAGGAATAAACTAATTACTGTTATAAAATCCCATTCCCACAGTGTCCAGCACACATCTGTAACCTCTGGAAGGGACAAATGCACGCAACTTGCCAGCTGGACTGTTGCATTGAAATGGCCAGATCCCAACTTGCTTTTTTGTTGGCTCTCCTGACTGGATGATGAACCAAAGCCTTCCCTGCAAATACCCCTGCTGCATCAGCTGTTTACCTTGCCCATAAACAGATCACTGCTACAAAATGCTCTTCCAAAGCTGTCCAGCACACAGCAAGACAGCCTCAGGACAGGGAAGGGGAGCAGGGAGCAATCTGCTGGTGTTTCAGTTCCTGTGGCCAAGGACAGTGCCAGCTGGCTGTTCCAAGTGTCCAGGCTGTGCAGCAGCTGGAATGGAGGTGGTCTGGCCGTGCTGAGATCCACACATGCCACTAGATGGAGTTTGACAGCGAGACAGCCCCACGTCCCTCTCCGGCTGCTGAGATGGTCTCCACTGGAGATGGTCTCTGACCGTGATGGCAGAAGGGCATTTCTGAGGTCCAGCACCGGCAAAGGACTTCAGGTTCCACCACAGTGGAAGCCATCCCATCCTCATGTACATATGCAAGTGTCACACAGCTCTTGGCAGACAGACCCTGCAGTGCCCAACGCATTTCCTAGCATGGAAATCCTACCCAGTACCTTCCCACCAGTTCACACACAAAAGGAAGCACCTACATCAACTACTACCCTGTGTGCATGAAGGGACCCAAGAGCCATGGCCATACCCAGAACCCCCAGTTGGGATGGACCAAGCAATGCCCAACAGTGCAGCAAGAAACCAGGCATCCAAGGACACTGCAGTCTGGCCAGCTCTCAGTGCTCATTTTGACTTGCTGTTTCCTTCAAGACCCAGCTCCTGCAATCAGGGGATTACCAAAGGAAGACTGAGTTCTTCCTCTGCATCAAATCTACAGAGACTTTTTTACAGAGTGCTGCTGGCAGATGGCATCTACGGAGCACGTAGAGTGTTTCTTTGCTTTCATCTCATTTTTACAGCCAGATTTGCCAGGTCCTGACCCATGAACAAAGCTAAAGCCACTTTACTCACTGCAAACTGCCTGCTGCCTTTGGCTCCCTCCCCATATAGACCTTGGCAGAGAGAAGATGTGCTGAGCACCACTCACCTGAGCCAGCAGACCCCCAGATCTCTGTTGTGGTGCCATGCCATGGCGTTCCCTCTGCACAGCTTTGCAGAGCTCCACATGGATTTGGAGGCCAGGAAGAAATTATGGGTGATACTCGGTCCCCTGCCTAAGTTGCTGACGGATTCTGGCGCATGTGGCCACCAGGCACGGCCTGAAGAGCTGCTCCACAGGACTGGGAACAGGTGTAATGAAGTGCAAGTGGCAGGAGGCAAGGTCCCAAGGAGTCCTGAACTCTGTCTTACTTGGGATGTGCATCATCTGGCATTCTCCATGCAAGCTTGTGAAGGCAGGCTACAGGAACAGACTAGCAAAGATTGTGTGAGGAGATGAGGAGGAAGGAGAATGTGGGGAATAAGGAACACAGTGCTAGGTAGATATTTCATCCACAGGCTTGTCTGCTGGGATGTGAATGGAGCAGCAAGGACAGTCCTCCTCCGGCCTCACCTGGTTACTGAGAGCTGGTGATTTCCTCCACTTTGGCATTTAAGCACTTTGGCAGTCCTTGCATGCCAGGTGTGGCCAGGCAGAAGTGCACATGCATCTTCAAACAGAGCAACACAGGGACAAGTGTGATTTTATCCAAAGTGTACATGGCTGCAAAGGGCACAATGGGACTTTTTTTTCCCTTTTTGTGAGGATGGAGTAGTCCCTTGACCCATTTAGAAGACAGCTTTCTATTCATATCTCTGGAGATGCCAGGAGGAGCCACATCAGGAGAGATCACACTGTCATGCAGAGCAGCCTTTTGATATCAGAGATAACACTTCCTGAAAACATTCAGCTTCTCTTTCTAGTCCCAGGTGTGGGCTGTTTTCTATCCCCACTCTCCTCTGGCATGTTTGTCTGTCTGCCTACACCTATCCTCCTGCTCCTATGGCTCACAGCATCAGCAGAAGGAGAATCAGAAAAACTTATCCAGTTTGGATGAAATACCAGTTATGACCAGTGAGCCTGGTCTGGATAAACCCCCCCCAGCACTCCGTGACTCTGTCATAACAATCCAGTCAGCCCAGCAAGGTGCCCTAGCAGTGGTCCTCATGGTGGATATCAGATCCAGGAGAAGGCTTGAGCAACATGTTCCTGAACAAATTCCTGTGGAGGCTTCACCTCAGGGGTTTCAGGACCCTCAGAGGGCCTTGCAGAGCAGCTCTAAATGTTAAGAGCCTGGGTGAGAAGATGCTTCATGGCTACAGTTCATCACCCAGTCCCTGCTGGAGATCCCATGAAAGTCTCTGGCTGATACAGTTGGGCCATGATGCCTGCTCATCTGCCAGGCATCCAGACAGATGAAATGAGCTATAAAGAGACTCAGACAGATAAATCCAGCCCAAACAGCTTGCTGAGCTGACCAGCAGGCCGTGGCAGAAAGCAAGGCTGACAGCAGCTGAAGGGTCTGTCCTGGTCTTCCTTGGAGCTTTTGGAATTCCAGAAGCTGGGATAGAAGAGCAGAGCTCACGGCTGCAGAGCAGGATTGTCCCTTGCAGTTGGGCAGAGTGCAAGGAAGGACAGTGGCAGCCTGAGTGGAGGGGTAAGAACAAGAGCAACCCGTGCTGGACAAGGGAGGCAGGAGAACACGGACATGTGGAATGGAGCCAGCTGAAGATGGACTGTGGGAAAAAATGGAGATTTGTCATTTCAGGTGTAGGTAAGGCAGGTGGGATGGGTGCACACCTGGCCCTGCAGGAGGAAAGCACTAGGTGAAGATGGCATTGGGATGGGTGATGGATCAGTGATCTCCCTGGGTCCATTTCCCAGTGAGGTGCATCCCTATTATCCCTCCTATCTCATGTCCACCACAATGTTGTTTCTGGTCATGAGCAGGGCTGGATAAGAAGGGCAACTCCCATGACCCAGGAGTCTGGAGGATCTCTGTCATGCATGCACCAGGACAGGAGGTTCCCTAGGCTGGCAGCAGCTTGGAAGCTCTGTGCTGCAAGTTTTGAGCTATTTCTGAGACAGCAAGCCCAACCCAACAAAGACAAAACCCCTCTCGCCACCTGCAAATCCCAAATCCAGACAACTTTCCTGGGGTCTGAGCAGAGACAGCATCTCCCCAGGGGCTGAAGTCCACCCCAGATGGAGAAAGAACCTCTGAGGCTGGGTGAAAGTTAGTGGTGCCCCCCAGGGATTTTTCCACTGGGTTTCCCACATCCAGAACCACAGCTGGCTTCTTCATGCAACATCTCCTCACAATGATGCTCCCCTGAGAGAGCCCTGAGCATCCCCCAGGATTATTCATGAGAGTCAGATGGACTCAGACTCAGAGCTCAAGGCCCTCTCAGATAATCCTAAACAAAAAGATAGAAAGCTGGGAAACTGGGAGGAGAATTTGCTTTTAGAAGATATCCCTTGTCAGTAGGCCCATGGACAAGCTACACAACAGCCTTTCCTCTCCCCTGCACATGAAGAGGTGCACAAAAGCCTCTTCCCTCAGCACACAATAGCCAAAGCAAAGCCTACAGATCTGCCAAAAGACATTTTTGGAAGGGTCCTCGTGCAGTGTTTTGGCAGAGGAAGAAGACCCAAATGGCTCTCAACAAGAGAGAAATGAAAAGAGGAGCTGGTGTGACCAGGACAGAAGGTGTTCAGAAGGACAGCTCAGTCTCAGGGACATCTGATGGCTCTGGAGCCAGCCCTGAACAAAGCAGAATGGAAACAGGCCTCCTCTGCACTGGCCATGGAAACGTACCTGGTGAACAGGGCTGGGGAGTCCACGAGAGCATCCCTACTTTTGTGCTCCACGGCCATTACTGTGGCCATGGAGATGGTGGAGTGTGTGACCTGGTCCCTCTCCACTCATGATCTCAGCCTTGTCTCATACCTCTCCATGCACACACTGGTGCGAGGATGCTGCCCCACAAGAGTGTGACCTTCTCTTCAGGCTCACCCTACCACAGCAGCAACAGCAGCACTACTCCTTCGCCACCAACCCTGCTTTGTTGGCCAAGCGTCCAATGTCTCCTCACACATATCTGGAGGCAAGTCACCACCATGTGGAACAGGCAGGGCGCAGGACAGAGAGGCACTCAGAGCGGATTAGATTTGAAATTGGGTTAATTGTGCCTTTCCATCATTTATTTAGCTTGGGATAGGTCCAAAACATATGAATGAAATCCTGCCATGCACACTACGCTGCTGACAAGCGGATATTGCATCTGGTTTGAATATGGCAAGTGGCTGCAGAAGCAGAGACAGTGTGGAGCTGCTTGAAATATAACACACGCCTCCTCGTGCTCCCAGCCCCCCGGACCATGTGCCCTGCAGTTACATCATGCTGAAAGACCCCACCCTGCATCCCCAAACTTTCTCCACCATCTTCACATGCCATCATCTCAGGCCACTGCCAACCTGACCCACGTCCCTGACACTGCTGAGGCGTTCATAACCCTGGCCAAAAGCCAGGAGTGGGAGGTGGAGGAGGAGGAGAAGAAGACCTCAGAGCCATATGGGGTAACATCCATGGGCTGGGCTGTTAGGGCCAGGATGGCTGTGGAAAACACAGATGAAATGGCGACCTTCCCTGGAACTGAGAAAGGGTGGAAGGGGAGATACAAAGGGAAAAGAAAGCAGGATGGACGCCAAAGTCTTATTTCTCTAACCCTCCCCAGAGCCCCCTGTCAGCCCATGAGCAGTGGCGTGCGATCACTGTGGGGGCTGCGCGAAAGCACTGGGGCCAATCTGTCCCCAGGGTGCTGAGGCTGGCTTAGGGGGAGGTGGAGCCAATACCAGGAGAATTTCAGCAGAGGAAAGTCACCTTTGGTCTGATGTCCATGGCTGCAAGGTGCTGAGGGAATGCTCTGGGGCAGCACCAAAGAACAGAAGATGCCCTTGTTCCCCCCGTATTCTCACACTGATCAGCACAGGTTAGGGATCTTGTAGGGGCTCTAGTGAAGCAAAAGACCCACCAGGGTTCTGCACGGATGGAGGAAGACATGGGAGTTTGCAGGAGCTGCCTACATAGAGCCCCTTGGCTCGTGGTGCCAGGCAGCTGCTGGAGGGGCAAGAAAGGATGCTTGGTGAATGGGAGGAAGGATGTTTGATGAAGGGGCACCCTGGCAGTGGGAAGTACATGCAATGCTTCTCTTTCTTGACTTTTCAGGAGAAAGATAGGGAGAACACTGGCCTATGTTTAGGTGTCCCACACACATTCTCATTTTGGTCCATCTCTCAGGAAAACATGTCCCCAGGGTGCAGTGGTCACTTTGCTGGTCCCTGTAGCAAGAGGACCAGGATGGAAGCAGGGTCCAGCCATGGACCCAAGGATGTGCACTGGTTTCCCTCCCGAGCACTGCTTCTGGCATGTGTCCCCTGGTCTGCCCCTCCCCCAGAGCCTGGCTGCTTCCTCCCAACTCCTCTCACCACGAGCACCTACAAAAGAAGGAGATGGAGAAGCCAGAAGCTTCAAGCCCCGTGGTCTGTGGTCCCCAGCCACTGCCTGGGGGACAAAGGGATTCCAGCAGTTGCCATTAGCATCCAGTGGTAGGTTTTCTCCAGCTCCCACCATGGCACAGAGAAATGCCAAGGCCCAGGCCGGGAGAGCTACACAGGACCCTTCCTCCTCCTTGCAGAACAGCAGAGCCTGATTTGCATCGGTGTTGAGCACTGTCCATCCCCAGCAGCCTTCAGGGCTGTCACGCTCACTCAGCGCCTCCCAGGATCTGGCCTTTTTTCCCCTATTCTTTTATGAAGACGTTATTTTACAGCTTGTTAATTTGTACTTTTTCGAGTTTTTAACAAGGATCAGGGGCCAAGTCCCCAGGCAGTTCACTGGCTGTGAGAAATCCCATTTGGTATCATATAAATTATTGCAGATATTACTAATATTGCATCTATTGTGTAAATACTGACTAAATGTTTGAAAAACACAAATAAATACGAGCTGAGCTGATGGCTGGAGCAGCTGCCTATGAGCTATTCTGGGCCCCCAGGGAGAAAGAATCCACATTTTAAACTAATGTGTAAATATGTAACCTGCCTCCATCCCCCGCCACATCATCGTGAGCAGTCCTTGGAAGCAGCCCAGTTCCTCAGCTGCACGGCTATGATTTAACAACAGCTATAAATACATTTCATTCACTGGGCAACTGCACAAACAAGGGCTCACCTGGCAGTAAGAGGTCACCAGAAAGGCTCCCACGTGAGACCACTGTGCATGAACGGGTGCATGGTGAGGGGAGATGCTCAGTGCCGGTCCTTAAAGCCTCCCCTGGGTTCTGGAGCTCATCGGCCCAGCCTCACAGACCTCAGTGCTGCACACCAGAGCCAGGTATGAGCTAATGGGCCACCATCAACTGTTGGGCCAACAGGACCAATGAAGATTCTGCCTCCAAGTCGTGAGCTTCCTTTCCTGGGGAAAATGCCTGTACTCATTTGCGAGCTCTTTAGCCCATTCCTCATTGTTGCAAGAAAGTCACAGAGTCCTCCATAGTCATGGTCCTTCACCACCATCCAGAATTCCAGAGCAACATGCCCCTTGCCAGAGGGCAGAAGGATAACCCAAGGTCCCCACATTCCACTGCCTCTCAGCTTCAGATGCTGGGAGCTTCCAGCCCTTCCTTGCAAGCCTCCAATGCCTCCTGACCCATCACCCAGGGCTGTCTCTGAGCAGAATGAGGAGCCCTGTTAAACCCTTCCCCACCCGAACCAGCAGCACTGTGAATTGTGCTCCTGGCACAGCAAATGGAGCAGGGAACCACGGACTGCAGGTGAGGGAGACGAGACAGCTCACATCCCTGGGCTTTGCCTTTGACGGACATGGGATGATCCTGGTTTTTACCTAGCACTGTTTACTTGTGACCTTCCCAATCTTTTACATTGGATTTAACCCACACCCACTCCTCAGCGGGGCACAAACACCTCTGGGTTATTCCAGAGGCACAGAGCTGCTGCAGAGGACAAGAGCTGCTGAATCGGCCACAAGTGACAGCGTGAGGAAGATGTGCTCCTCAGAGCATGAACAGCAGCACAGCAAACGGGGTGCTGGGTGCATCACTGGTCCTGTCACCCAGGACTGCAGAGGGAGGCACTGGCAGCCACGGGGCTCCCAGCAGCCTGCCCACAGAGCAGAGGGAGAGGAGCAGCCGGGCCAGGAAGATGTGAGTCAGGGCAATAAGGTCATTGCAGTGGGAGCCAGTCAAGGCTCTCCTGGGCAGATGCACGCGCCCTAATGCAAAACATGGGATTTAATGCCATTTCTCTCGAGAAAGGTGAAGATCACGGTATGGCTGGCCATTTCCAAAGCTTCAGGTACTTTTCAGGCATGGAGTGCCAGCTCCAGTCTTGGTCAGAGAGAACAAAGCTAAACTCATGTGATCTCCGCAGGACCAAACGCTGCACAGAGGCTTTTCCAAACTTCTCCTGCCTCCTACTCCCTCTCTGGCACATCCAGGCAGATGATTCCACACTGATTTTCTCAAATTTTTTCCAGGTCCTGAGGATCATCCTAGTGCAGTGTATACTTTTGAGCTTGAATTCTCCTGGAGCCCACCATGGCCACAGACTCCTCCAAAACCCAGCCTGACTCCTCCAAGCCCCTGCAGTTGCTACAGGTGCCCAGACTCAGCCTAGCAGGAGCAAAGTCCACCCCACCAACCCCTCTAAATAACACTTTTTGTCAAATCTCTAAGGCCTCACATAGGTCCAATGCATCAACGCATCAGAGACAAGCGGATGAGGGACTGGGGGAGGGTAGCACAGGATCAAGTTGTGCATCAGGGCTCAGCTCCTTCCCTGTAACTACAGATTAAAACAATAAACTCAGAAGGATCCAGCCTTTGGCAGGGACTACGAAGAACCAATGTTTGACTGGCCCACAGTTCACAGGCACACCCAAATAAATAGCATTGTTTATAAGGACTGAAAATTAAAAATTAAGGGCTGTGATTTTCAAAGCTCCCCAAGGAGCCCTGAGATTGAACTCCCATTAAATTAATGGTATGAAATCCCAGCCCTGCATTTCTCTGGAGCGATAAAAAGAGTATTCATTGTGCAATCAATTGCTGAAATTCATAATAACTTATACTAAAGAAATCCTAAGTAATTTTACTGCTATGGACAGTTTCAGTTAGCAATAAATATACTACATAAAATACCTATCATTTGAGTAGGAGAAATGACTGTAATATGCAGCAAATTAGCTAAAACAATGCAAATTAATTTCATTCCTTATTTTCTGCTGGGAATTGAAGCCACCCATTTAAATTTGCATACTCTAGTTTGAATTTTAATTTGTTTTTCCTTTCAGATGCAAAACAAAATTTGTGTGGCTGATTGAAAAACTCCTAAGGAATATACAGGCGCTCCCATGTTTTTTGACAAAATCATGATCTGTCAGTCAAACTTCACAGATCACTGCTTCTTGCAACAGCCTTGGGTTTGGCCAGAGGAAAACACAACCAAGGGAGATGTTGATGCCAAGACTTTGGCCTTCCCTAGACATCTTTGCTGCATTTCTGCATGTTTGCATGCACCTGCAGATGCCAGGATCCCCCACCATTACCCTTCACACGCGAGACAATAATTCAATTTGATATCTGTCACCCTTATCAGGCCTTTTGTATGGTTTGCTGAGGATAAGCTAAATGGCTCGCAGGACTAGATACGCCATGGGAAACTCCTCCACCAGAGACACGTCATGGAGTCAGTGGATCCCATTCAAATACACACACAAACCCGTGCTCTTCAAGTCCCACACCACAGGAAGCTCCTCCACCAGAGACACGTCATGGAGTCAGTGGATCCCATTCAATCACACACACAAACCCGTGCTCTTCAAGTCCCACACCACGGGAAGCTCCTCCACCAGAGACACGTCATGGAGTCAGTGGATCCCATTCAATCACACAAACAAACCCATGCTCTTCAAGTCCCACACCCACCCACACCTGCAGTGTCTGTGCTGTGGGTGTTCGACAGGAGGGCACCAAAGCCACAGATGCCCCACTGACACCCACAAGCAGCCAAAGGGACACTTCTCGCCCCATCCTCAGACCTTCATCTGTGCTGAACAAGCACCTGCAAGACACCTTGTGCATCAAGTTCCGTGGTTGCAGCCTACATGCCTCTCTGAGCATCCTATTCTTCTCCCCACTGCACGTCTATAGCTGGGATCACACCTCTGCCTTCACTCAGCAGATGGACCTTGCAGACATGCAAGAAGTTCCCTCATTTCCAGACAAGCAGAAGATCATCAGCATAATTCATTATCATTTTCATTCCCTTTTTGGGGGACTTTGATCCTCAGCGTTGTAGCTTTCAAAGTTGGCTGAAGAATTAAGCACTGATCCCAGCACAATTTAGTAGGAATCCTGTTCCATCCTCCTTTAGATTCTGCCCCACCTTCAGGCCTCAACCGAGGAGTACACCCAGGATCAAACCAGATGTACCATTAGAAGATACTGCAGCTAAGGGCCCTCAGGAAAAGGTCTGTAAGCAAAAAGAAGCAGGAGGCTGCCGGTCATGAAACCAGACGTGCATACAGCCCAGCTATCCCAAATTAGTGGCACCTTTTTAAAGAGATGCCACAGTAAAGGGAAAGATAAAGACAAAACGCTAGAAAGTCTTCCTCTCATTTGAGCAGTTTTTGGGTCTTCCCCACAGCTCATATCCCACCATCCCTTATGCCCACTCCACATCCTGAGCAGACCCAATGCAGAGCTTCCAGAATTTTCAGATCTGGAAAATGTCAACCAACCTCCAGAGTCAGACCAATGACGAGTGGGAAGAGCAAAGAGCAAGATTCACGCCTCCCACGCCACAGCCGTTGGCTTCACCACCAGAAGGTCAGAGGGTTTGACGTGGATGTTTCCTTGCTGTGGTTGGGCGTGAGCTGGCCAGAAGCATCACCGGCGCTGGCGATCCAGGAGATCTGAGCCGGCCATGGCACGCGCTGAGCGCGCGGCCGCTGGGCCACGAGCCGGCCCCACGGGTCCACGCGCGTGGCCGTGGCCAGGCCCCGTTCCGTGTAGCTGTGTCCCCCTCTAGTGGCGTGTCCCAGCAGCACGGCCCCGGCCGGCGTGGCGAGCCCGACGCGCTCCCGCTGGCGCGGCCACCACGAGCGCCCGCTGCCCTGACTCGGGTCCTGTGCTGCTGGCAGCACGCACAAAGAGCATCTCCAGGAGCACCTGCTGCTGCTGCTGCTGCTGCTGCGCTGTACTGAGTGCCATCCTCCATCGGCCTTGGCAGGGCGAGGTGCTCCTGTAGGGAGACACTGGTCCAGGAAAGCCAGCAGGATGTTCCCAGTTCCCCAAACCTCTCCAGAGCTGGACATGGAAGGGCTGGAGGATGGCTCGGCAAAGCAGGACAATGTTACGGATACCAGCCATAGGTACCCGAGTTTGTAGTGCTCCGCTGCCTCTCCGAAGGCGTTTTTTCTGGAAGGATTGGGACAATGAAATGGAATTCCCTTCCAGCAGGTGCTGCCTGCAGATGGAGGGATGAGCGCCTGTTCTCCAGGCTGCAAAGCTAGAAAGATGCCTCCTCACCCCAACAGGGATGTAGCACTCTTCATCACTGTTAACTTGGATAGATTTACTCAGCAGTTCTGGTTTCATGTTCCCCTACCCACAGTATCACAACAGGGGCAGGATTGAAACTTATTTCCTTGCTGCATTTATGGCTGACAATTGTGTTTAGTCCTGAAAGACACATCAATGTCTGGCTCCCTGTTAGTTGTGTGTGCTGTGGGACATCACTGTTCCTGCTTTCCTAAACATTTAGTATTTGTTTTTCTGGCTGATTCTCTTAAACAACTCTAATTCTTTCACAGCTTCATGTTTCCATATATCCTGGTAGAGTAAGAAATTAAAACTGCCCTGGTTTGCCCAAGAGAGTTGAACTGTGTGGAATAAGTATGATGTTTCCTTTGGTGGGAGGACAGGCCAACTCTTGGTCTTGAAATGGTGCTAAAGCAAGTGACCGTAACAGCCCTAAGAGAAGATGGCACACCCAGGTAATCTGCTGAGTGTGCTGGAATATAGCCAGATCATTAAAAATTCAACTCGAAAAAATGTGTTTCAATTTCTTTCTAAATTGGGGGCCTCAAACCAAGCACCCTCAAACACTTAGTGTCAGAGGGTCCACTGAAAAGGATGCTGTGAGTGCTGCAGGCCCTGTTCACAATCACCATAGGGCTCTCGCCATCATCTCCTGCACCTCTGGAGAGGAGCTACTTGGATAACAGTGCTTCAAATATTTCTCAATTTTCTTAAAAAAACAGAAATTCCCCAAGTGGCAGAAATCAGTAATCTGAAAAATGAAGAAATTACAAAAAAAAAGCCGTTTGTGAAGGAAAAAAAAAACAAAAAACAACAAACTTTTGAGCACTTTTCTACTCATTTCATCAGGCCTGGGTCCATGCACACTGGTCACTCTGTACAGCTCATCTCAGCTTGGGAGAAAGCCAGAGAGATGGTTAAACATCTTCCCTATGGTTTTCCCTCGATGCCAGATGCGCCCCAAGGTATTTCCTGAGTCATGCAACATTTGTGGGCTGTATGAAGCCTGTAACTTTGTTCTAGGATGGGAGATGACCCATATATCAATGTCAACATCTACAGCTGGGAGTCTTTTGAGACTTCTGAGTCACCCATGACTTCATTTACAGATTCTGGCACCAGTGACAGCAGCTCTGTGGGCCTGGGTCTCTGGGTCTTGCTGCTCTAACTTCCCCTTCAGAGACAACCGAGGAAAATGCCTCTGATCAGCAAGTGGTTCACAAATCTTGTTTTTGAGTCCTCCTCATAAGGGCTGCCAGGGGTGAGTTCATCTCACCCACTCATACCAAAAAAAAAAAAAAAAAAAAAAAAAAAAATTAAAATAAAATAAAATTTTAAAAATCCAGTCTTTGGAACTTACACAGGGCTAGAGCTTTGCCAAGCCTTGCCACAGCCTCTGCAGGAATAATGCATGGGGGAGAGATGAAGGGGCCAGCATTTCACCATGGGTTAAGAAGGGACCCTGGCTGATTACCTTACAGATCACATCCATTTTTCAGGTAATCACACTTAAGGAAGATGTGTCAAACCCTTTGTGGTGGGCTGCCCTGCATGAGCTTCCCAGAGTGTGCTGGGGATCTGTCTTTTGCAGGAAGATGCATCCTCAAATCACAGCAAAGGACCCATCTGAGAATCTCTACAGGATCCAGCAGGCCAGCAATGTCCCCCAGGCTACCAGGTGTTTCAGAGACCACTGTGGCATGTTGCACATCTTACCAGGGCAATCCCACCTGAGAATTCAGTATCCCCAAGGCCCTCCTTCCTCTATGCGTTCTGCTATTTCTCCCTCTCCAGGAGAAGGAATTTGGGGTAGGAACCCACTGGGGTCCAAAGTTAAAGGACACTGAAGAAACCTTGGGAGCAGGACCATGGCCACCTCTCAGCTTCAGTCTCCAGGTTGTTTACTGCCCCGAGGGTCAGGACACAGCACATTTCCCTTGATGCTGAGCATCTGCCTCAGAAAATATCTGTGTTAGGGAGATCCTGTGCCCATAACATCCCCCTGAGGCACTGCTTACCCAGACATCTAGGGGTGATGGGAAACTCACATCCTCCATCTCCACTGCTGGGTTTCTGTGCCGTGCCCTTGTGCTCCTGGCATGTTTTCCTCATCAGCTGTGCCTCCAGAGCATCTCTGCTAGCGTGTTCTGACTTGCCAATACCATCCTGGCAGGGCTCCTGCATTTCAGTACTCAGTGGTCCACCCTGTGGCTTGGACATTTTGCCATCTTGGTAACCCACAATGCTCATCATGTGTCCAGGGCACAAATTCCAATGCTGTCCCTTGGATGGGAGAGGACACTGGGTCTAGCAGGCCTAAAGAGTGCCTAGTTCCCCCTCAACAGCCACCCTTTGGCTGGCATTTGCCCAAAAGCCCCCAAGGAGTTACTCTGGAGGTGCAGATCCCCTCGTCGAGGAGATAAGGTGCTGCTGCACCATCCATCACCATCCATCATCTGGTCACTGAGTGCAAGAAACACAGGCACATGGACAACACAATCTGTCACTTTTAATCTCCTCTCCACTTCCATCTGCCCATGGCTTGTCCCTGAAATATGTGGAGCTTCCCTGCTCTTTCCTCCAGCAATTTCATTCTTTCCCACTAACCTGAGACTGCGAACTCGTGCCTTTCTGATCCCATCTCCTCCCCAAATTTCCTGTGTCTGAGCCCCTGTGCATGTTGTTTCCCTGGCTCTCTGGTATTTATGACCTATCTCTTTGTTCTGCTCTGGAGAAATCCCCATGCTGAGGAACTCAGCACAGGCCAAGCTCCCTGTGCTGCAGCAACCACGCTGTCTCCAGGAGCATTCCCATTAGCAAGGGACAGGTGAGGGATTCAGCACTGCCACTGCAGGACTGATCTCCCATGAGACATTTTCCTGAAATTCAAGCTGGATTCATAGACCATTAGATAGATAGACAGACAGATACATACATACATACAAACACTGAGATATAGACAAATTTATTGAGATATATATGCATCATCATAAGTCAAACATCTACAATTACCCACAACCATCGTTCACCTCAGCAGTCCCATTCCTGGTGATTTCTGTTAAGAGTTTTTCTGGAGCACATCTGCCTTAGGAACTTAAGAACCCCTCTAAATTCAACATGCAAAATGGCACACATCTGAGTACCTGTCTCCCGTGTATCTCTTGCATCTGCACTTTTGAACTTCTGATCTGCAAATTCCCACTTATACGGAGTCCACAGAAAGTAACTCATCAACCTGGAGTCTGTTATCAGTACAGTTAAGTTGCTTTGGAAGGGGCTGCATTGCCACAGGAAAATTTTTCAGACTCAGCAAACCGAAGCAGGTTGAAAACCACCAACCAGAGGTTTTGGGATTCTAGGGAATGTCTAAGATGATTTGGAGGCTCTGCACTTCTAGAGCTGAAATGTTAATAAGAAACTATTGACTTTAGTTGAGATGAACACTGCTATATTGACATGAGAAGGAAGCACAGACCGAGGGGAAAAAGAAAAGTCAATGTGTGCCAGGTGGGATAATAAATCGTGATTTTATGATCAATGCAAAATGCAGTGGTTGCGTTGCTATATACAGCCTGCCAGGTAAACCAAGCTACTGCGTTTTTCCTTTATTTCAATTAGCTGCGAGTAATTTGCTGAGATATTCAGGGTAATGTGTAACTGAGAGGTTCTGAGGGCTGTTCCCAGCCTACGGCTACAGAACCTGACACCTCTAAGTGATGTGGAACATTTTTAGCCTCTGCTGGAGGCAAAAACTGAAAGTTAGACAGCACAACCCTAATTCCTCCCCAAATTGCTGGGATGGTTTCTGCCACGTCCTTGCCCCACAGCCACGCAGCCTGGGTGGGAGCTGGGGCAATGAGGCTGCCTGAACACCCAGGGGAGGCTGGCTGCACGGGGAGTCTGTGCTACACCTCCTCCAGCCCTCACAACCAACCCAGGCAAACAAGCAGATCACGCTGGTGTGGAAAATTCGCCCCGTTGTCTCTGACCACAGAGTGACTTCTGTCACATGGGAGAGCAGTGGCTGCCTTCCTACATGGGCATTAGGCAGCTTTTGTGTCTGCTCTTCTGCACACCTCCACAGAGCCATAAAACTCTGCCTTTCTTCCCTGCCATGGACATTTCAAGCTTCACTGATTAGGTTTGCATTGTATGTAGCTATTAAAGCCAAACATTTACAGTCCTTCCAGTTTTGCAGGATAATTTCAGAAGCAACAGCCCCAAAGAAGTCCTTTTCTGTAGTTGAATAACCTGATTTGTACAAATATTTTAGCAAAAAACTGGGCTATTCTGATTTCTATGTGGCTTCCCTCCCTTCCTAAGAATAATTGCGCCAAATCCTCCAAGACACAAGATAAACACTGTGGTTTCACTTTATTATAACAAACTATAGATTTTTCAACGCTGCCTCACCAGGTCTCTCATTCGCCTTTGTCTCCAAAAGGTTTTGTTTTCAGCATTTTACCACCATATTTACGTAGAATTGTACTGGACAGCTGAGGGGATTTTACTGTCTCTTACATTTCCTGTTCTGTTGTTTAATTAGTCATTTTGGAAAAAAACATTACTTAAAATAAGAGATTGCCTGCTACAAGAGAAAATTAAATAGATGAGCCCCAGACAGCCCAACGCTTCTGCAGGAGCTTCATTCCTGATGTGTTTCGGGAGAAACAAGGACTTGGGTCAGGAACCAGGTTCAATTATCAATTGCATTTTGGCAAAGCAGCAGGCTCAAACTTGGTATGAGTGCAGCAACCTGTCCCTTGGGTATCTCCCGAAGTCCAGCTCTGCTTCTTCCTCCCAGCCAGGAAAGAATTCCCTATCCACACACCTTCATCTGACACCAGCACGAAAAAGTTGTACAGGCAACACTTTGCTCCACATGCACCTTCAGGAAAGGAAGAGACCTCCCAAAGATGCTGCTCATATCTCAGGCTCCCGTTTCCTCCACTTGGTGGATGCAGACTGAGCCAATGGAAGAGATGGTTCAACAGAAACTCTGGGACCTCTTGAAGACGGGTGTGGAGGGAGAATGGTGTTCCCATTTAAAACATTCCCCGTGCTCTGCTGTAAGCCAGTGTCTTGTCATTTATCTGACAGCCGAAGACAGGAAACAGTCTGTCCTTACTGATACTCCACATGGCTTTCAAAGGGCTTGGCCAACACAACTCTGCCTCCTCTTTGCCAAATGAAAGAGGAGGAATTTACACATGGAGAAGCACAAACCTAGGTGAGAAGCAGCAGAAGACTTTGGTCCTGGACTTCTCCAGTGGCCCAGACAAGCTCATTTGTCTCTGTCTGCCCTTGTCATGGGACAAAGCTTGGAAGTTCTTTCCAGGCACAGTTTTTCTTGCTTCCAGAGACTTAGAAGATTTTCTCCATCAGTATTTTATTCACTACCAGTAGACCCAATAATCCCAATCAGCACCTCTCTTTTCCTTGATTTTCTTCTGTTCCTTCACACCTCTGGTTTGTATCCCCAAAAGGCGATGTCTGCATGACAAAACAAAGCAGCCACAGAATGGTGGCACTGAGGGTGAAATGATATGGAGTTGTCAGGGAACACAGAGCAAAGCCTAAAACAAATCAGCCTTACCTATCCTATGGCTTGGGACAAGACCTCCCTTGCTCTTTGCCCAGCCACTGTCTGCAAGGTACATGGTGGCTGGGCCAAAACCACACCAGCACGAGCACCAACAGGTTGAGTGGTGCAAGGAGAGAGGTGGAGCAAGACACAGCTTCATGACCTCCTCGGGAAATGGTCACACACAGGAAGAGAGATGTGGACATCACTCAGGCCAAGCACCTTGGCAACAGTAACACCACCTGGGGTGGGTGTAGGTCTCATCGCTCTGGGGAAACGTCACTGCAGCCTTCCAGTACTTACAGGGGCTTATAAAAAAAGAGGAAGAGTAACCTTTTAATACAAGCAGATAGTGACACAACAAGGGGGAACAGTTTAAGAGACTAGATTAGATATTAGTAAGAAATTCTTTACTAAGAGGGTGGTGAGGCCCTGGAACTGATTGTCCAGAGAAGCTGTGGCTGCCCCATCCCTGGCAGTGTCCCAGGCCAGGTTGGACGGGGCTTGGAGCAACCTGGGATAGTGGAAGGTGTCCCTACCCAAGGCACGGGGTGGAATGAGATGATCTTTAATGTCCTTTCCAACCCAAATTAGTCTGGGATTCTATCATCTGCAACATCCGCTGAACGTGAAGATAAGCTGAAGACAACTCCACCACAAGTCATGAACAGTCCGAGGTGTTCACCCCTGCCCTGTCCTCTCCTGACCATCACCAGCCTGGAATACCCTTTGCAATCCTGGTGGCCTCCATCCCTCCTTCCATCCTGCTCAGCTGAGCGTGGCTCTCCCAGCTCCTACGGTGGCGGATGAAGTCTCAGTGTTCCTAAATGCCTGGAGGTATAATAAGCACTGCAAAGGAGTGGATCAGGGTGTTATGTATCCAATCACCCTGCAGTCTCATTTTCTCCCTGGGCAGGATGAGTAGGGCAAAGGTTGCAGTCGTGAGCTGTCACTCCAGTGCCGGCTGTCTGCACGTGCACTGCCAGGTACGGCCGCTTGTCCAGCACCTGGACCAAGGCTGGTTTCAGCAGTGCTGCACACTGCTCCATGTGGATGGCACCCAGGGGAGTGGGGAAAGTCAGCTGGGATATACTTTAAACGCCAGAATCTGGAACTGTGATAACAATCTCCTCTGATTATGGTACGAGCCAGAGGACAATTCACTCACAGACCAATGAAAAAGGATCTATCCGAGCAATGGAAAAGGTGGCTCTTGCTGCAGTGGTATGGTTCGAAGGCATTCACAATATTTGGGGATGCTCTTAACTTCCCTCATGGACAGTACCCACAAGTTCATCATAGACACTCATTTTTCCCAGAGAAATTTTGATGGTGTATTCAGAGACAACATCCAAAAGAAAAGTCCCTAAATCCCAAGCCACTCTGTATTTTTTTCAGTGCCCTATTTGACAATAAAATTGGAGGAGTGAATCTTACCAGCCTCAGTGCCAGATTTCAGGTGATGCCACTGAAAATTTGTTAGAACTGAACACCTGCTTCTGAAGACTCATACAAATAAATGCACATTCCCAAGCAGGCTCTGGAAAACGTATGGGGCTAAAGGCATCCTGCTGCAGCTAAAAAAAGGCTGGTCTTGATGTTCCAGTGGCTACTGTGATGTGTTGAGCTGCCCAGGTGAGCATGGGTTACAGCAGCTACTTGCTCCCTGATTGCAATGGACTGGACACAGTTCTTTTGTCAGAGCAATTTTCATGTTTGCTTCTGTTTGGGAACTGCAGTCCCATACAGTCCCTGCTCTGACCAGTCATCGGCACCTCTCAGAAATGTCTGGGTAGTTTGAAATAAATTTCATCAGAAAAACCACAGGTTTCTGTAAAGGAGTACAATTGTCCTGTATTTTCTGGCATGGAGCCTCCCAAAACAGCTTCTCTTTTCTCCAGGACAGGATCAATACATGTCCTGTTGCTAAGGTGTCCAATATTTATGTTCCATTAAATCCAAAACAGAATTTATTTCTATTCTGAGCCAACTCCCACAGCCTCAGATTCACCCATGAGTTCTCCTTTCCTTTTTCTTGCAGCTCTTTTCCCCATCACATGGTGGAGATTATCCTCTATATTGTAGAGTACCCCACTTTCAATCCCATTTGGTAAGCCCATGGGACGTCAGAAAGCTGAAAAGAACCTGTAAAATATCTCTCACAGCCTCCATGACCGACAGCACCGGTCAGATCTAGAAACTGAGCAGGAGTGCTACCTACCTGCACTTACTCTTCAGTGTAGTTTGTGTTTACACCACTTACATCCAGAGCCTGGCTACACCTTTGCATGGATCTTTGCATGCTTTGCTGCTTTCCCATTGGTCTCTGAGCTGAAAACCCCTTCCTGTTACCACTGCCAGCCCTCTTCCTTGCCTGTGATATGGTGATGGTAATTTCTCTTTGAATAAAGACACACCTGGGCAAGCCTATGAAACACTCCTGGGGTGCATTTCATTTCTCTTCCCGTCCACTGAAATATTTACACATCAAAGAGAGTCTCTTTATCTAATGGGAGTTTGATGTTCATTAAAGCAACACACAGGCAATAACAAAGAGCGATGCCTTGCAGCCTGGGGTGGAGAGCAGGCACTGAGCTCCAGCCCACACTGGGGGTGACAAGGGCCCTTCAGTCAGCAGCTGCTGTCCTGAGAGGGGTGCACAGGAAAGGCCCTGCTGGCCCAGAGGCTCTGCAGCAATGCACAGGCCAGGAGACCTGCTCTGTCCCTTAAACGTTCTCCTGGATCTGGGCCTTCCTCTCTTCCAAATCAGCTGGGCTTTAAGTTTTTAAAGCACCCTGGCACCTTCTGAATCAGAGGCCAAAAGAACCCAGCTTCCAGAAAGCTGCAGGTAATGACTGAGCAGTGTTTCATGGGCATCTTTGAAAAGACCAAGGGACCCACACCCTAGCAGTGAGTGCCCATTTCCATATTCTGTCCTCTGTTCACACTCACCACCTCCTCCACCCCAGAGACTGTAAAATAAACACCCCTCCTGCCCTGCTGCACTGTTCTCATCTCCACAGGCAGCTCACACTGCACTTACTTGCAGGGTGACTTACTCCAAATGTGTTTGCATCTGGCTCCCCTCGGGCACAGGGGTACCACTCATCACTCCAAGGACACTCTAGTCCCAGTGCATCCTGTGGACGTGATCCCACGCTGTGGCTGCTGCGATGGCCTGGCATTCATGTCCTCCGGCTAGGTAAGTCAGGACAGTCCCCTCTGTTCCACCTGCCACAATGGAAACAGGGCTTGAAGCTGCTGCAGAAACAGGTGGGCACGATCTACAACTCCTCGCCCAGGCCAAGAGAAGTCTCAAGAGGTCTTCCAGCTCATGCCAAGCACCCACTGCACCATCCTGCTACCAATGCAACCCGAAAAAGAGCTGCAGGGTGCACTGAGCCTGCCTGCAGCCGCCAGCCCTGGCACCAGGAGCATTTCAGCCAGGAATGCTCCTTGGGCTGCAGATGTCCATGCCAGACAGGACCCCAGGGTCCATGCCCACCCTTCTGGCTTCTGTTGAACTCTCTGGTGTTTCTCCTTGGAGGGGAAGAACACATGAGACGCCCAAAAGTATGATATTCCCATGGACCCACGTGGCTGTGGCCAGCCAGCCACAGCCCTCTAACCTCTCATTCCCCTTAGCCTCTCAATTAGTTCTTGCCTTCCTGACAAGTTCACTCAACACCCTGAGCAATTAGAAGCCAGAAGGCCTCAGCTTTGTCTCAAATGATGAGCCAGATTAATCAGCTCCAGTTGCACTGAATTACCCAGACGGGGCTCACAGCAACAACCTCCAATTCAGCAGTAAAGCAACCAGCATCCCGCTTTCACCCAGGATAATCAGCAAGGATGTGAAAGCCAGATGAATGACTAGGTGAGGGTGGGCTGCCGCCTGTCAGGAGCTGGAATATAAGTCAAAGCACTTTGAAATTAAATCCTCACTTTGACAGGGAACTAATGCAGAGATTTTAAAGTAGGTGTAATAAAGTTAGACAGGCATACGTGCAGCCTAGTGCAAGTTGCCGTGCTTTGAATAAGTGTGCCCCAGCTACAGGAAAACGGAGTTGAAAAGACAAAGGGAATTTTGAATAGCTCCAAACCAGCTTGGCAAGATTTTAGAGATGGTAACCAGAGGTTTTAGTAATGGACCTAAGTAACAACATTGTTAGGAGGAGATTTGGTACACAGTGTGGCTGCCTGGGATCTTGGATTTCACACCAAGCAGCCAGCTCTTGTTGATCCTGGCTTTAAATTAAGTAATTTTGTGCCCATATGGACAGAGAGAGGCATGGTGGATGGAGCAGAGATAGGGAACCCCACCACATCTCTTGGCCTCAGGGTGGGTAAGCCATGCTGTTAGGAGCTCCTGGGATTTCCCAAGAGCTGACTTTTCCAGAGGTGAATTTAAGCCTTGATATCTGGTCAAGCATCACCCTCCATCTGCACATTCTAGAGCCTGCCACCAGCCGCTGTGGCTGGCAGCTCTCCACAGGGCAGCCCTTGCTGAGATGCCAACAGGGTTTGCAAACTCATCCCTGTTTCGGTTCCAAACTCTGTTCTCCTGATAGAACACCCAGAGAGATACCTCCAGACAGAACCCACCCAGACCCCTCTCCTTAGCTGCGAATTTTCAAATGCGCTCTGGCATTTACAGCGAATCCTCAGAAACTGGGATCTGGGAAATCACTCCCAGTCAAAGGGGTGCTTGTTGAGGAAGGCAGCCTGGGTGATACACTCCAGGCAGCGCCAGGACATCTCACGGCTCTGCTTCTTCACAGCCACCAGGAAATTACCCCAAAAACATAAAATGAGGAAACCCCCGCCCCTCCCCTCTGCGTCTCTCCCCGCACCCACCGAACCCACCCGGAGGTGCCGCTCAGTGGGCGCGGCAGCGAGGCGGGGGCGCCGCTGGATCCCCCGCTGGATCCCCCGCTGCCCTCCACGTCGCCGGAGAAGCTCCCAACGCCCTCCCTGCCGTCGCAGCCCCCAGCGCTCTCCCCGATGCCCTCTCCGGTGCCCTCCCCGCCGCCGGCCCGCCCCGGGGGTGTCCCCGGCAGCGGGTCCCGCCCAGGCAGCGGCGGAGCCGGGGCGGCCCCCGGGGCTGCCTCC
>VWPU01016971.1:0-46590 GCA_013398955.1 Callaeas wilsoni | reverse complement strand
AGCGGGGCGGGCCGGGGGAAGGACCCGCGGCGCGGCCTGCCGGAGGTTCTGCCGCTCCTCCCTCCGGGGCTCCGCCGGGGCAGGACGGGGTGCCGAGCCCGGGCGTCTCGGCGGCGAGACAAAGGCGGCGCTGCCGCGTTGGTGACGGGCCGGGGCCGGGCGGGCCGTGCCGCCGCTGGCCGCATATGAATGGGTGTGCACATGCAGCGGCGGGGCCGGAGTCTGCACCGGGCGGCAGCTTCAGGCGTCAAGACTTGTTTCGTCCTAAACCGGGAAAAGCTAAACATCGAAATAATAACAGACTGCTTAGGGGCTTTGTCCATTAGAATGTGCAAGACCGAAAGTTTGCAAACGAGATGTAAACACTAGTAATAGCTGTTGGCTCATCTTCCCTGTAAATTTCATCAGCGTTTCGTGAGTGATCAGAGAGCAGGTAATTTACAAAGAGAAGAGAGTACAGATGTGTCCGTACTCAGCCGCAGCAGGAGGATGTAATTGTTTAGCAAAGAAATAGGAGAGTAACAACTTCTGTCTGAAAGTAAACAGGCTGCCAACATCACTTGCACCAAATGTTACCTTAATTTGCAAACAGACTGCAGAATGACCACAAGCAGTTATCATCTTAAATTCACATTTCATACGTCTCAATTACACTGAAAGGGCTTTACTGGTAGTGGTGTTAACTCAATTACATCAAGAAGGAACCGCAATTATCTGACAGTCTCTGGTCCAACCAACCTCGTGCTTTATTTAGTGTCCACAGACCTGGACTCAGTGAGGTACAAGTGGAAGCATTTGTTTCCTAAAATTTACTGTTAACACACCCATTGGAAGAATTCAGGTGCTGAACTGAGTTTCAAGCCACTTTATGTAGCACAATAGATGATGATTTCTCTCGTGTAAATGCCTTGTGTTACATGCACAATTGTGCTATTCATTCTACTTCTGTTGAAGGCAGATAGAGAATAAGAGGACTTTTCTCAACATTAAGTCATTATTTACAACAATACTTGAAACTATGGGGTGATTTTGAAACAAGCATTTTCATGTTTGGTCCATTCACTGTTATTTAATGCTCTTGTAGACTAATTTCTTCTAATTTTGCATCCATGTTTTTTTAACTACTTTCTTTGCTATACAAAATACACAGTGATTACCTTTGTTGTCTAATGACTAAGTTACAAATTCTTGCAAACTGTGTTATTCGAATTTATCAGAAAAGCTGCCTGTTTCTCTTTAGTAAGTTGGGCAGTTTAGCCAGTAAAGCAATTGTACATTCCACAAGTACTAGTTAACACCAGTGTGCAGTAATTGTTGGCTTCACAGCACCAGTAAGAAGTGAAAGCTGCCCGGTGTCACCCACGCCATCAGATCTCCCTCGGCCAGTGCCAAGGCAGGTCCCTCTGTGCCTGCCACAGGACACCGTGCAACGGAAAGCTTTTGGAATGCACAAGAAGACTGAACAAAGATTGCACAAATTATTCAAATATGTCCTGTTTTTTAAGACTTTTAATCTCATCTAGTCTCCTTTAACAACATTATTTTATTGTGTATGTGCTTCAACAGTTTCCTGTAAAGAAAAGGAAACACCATCAAATTTCATTATGAGGCATTATGTTAAGAGCCATGCTTTAGGTCGATGCAGCAGTTCTCTGCTACTGGAAATAATAAAGACAATCTTGGTTTCTGTCCTCTGCCTGATTAAGGCACTGAAGTGCACCTTTCACCAGGGGCTGCAGTAACACAGGAATGGCATGGTTCAGGCAGGGCAGAACTTGGCTATCTTGAGTCTCATTTCAAAATCTAGAGGGACGTGCACCTTGGCAAGGGTTGTCTCTGGGTACTACAACCCCTGCCTTTCCCAGAAGTGTGTCTTAGTCCTTTGCCTTCTCTTCCAAAAAAACATTCCTCTTCTCATCATGTGTTGCTGCCTTCTGCCTGCAGATCCACATTGCCTGCTGCCCTTCTCAGGCAGTGCCAGGTAGCAGGTAAATCCCTCTTGTACCAGGTTTCTTTCTTTTTGGCAATGCAGTTTCTACTCCTTTTTTCTTGCAGATGGCAGGTCTTTGCTCTCAGAAAAATTCAGATAAATTTCTCTTTGCACAGATGTCTCTTCCTTGGGTCCAGCTGTCAGACCCTTGCCTGTCTAAAAGGAGGACTTGGCTGTTACCTCAGTTACTTAACTCAGTGTAGACCTTCTCCAGCAAGTGCAGGGAAAGTCTTCATAAGACTTAGGCATACTTTGAAGACTCAAATTATGAAATGGATGCAAATTTATTATGCCAAAAGTTTATACAGTGACCCAAATTCAGATCACTACAGTACCCCAGAATGTTGATATTTTCTGATTAGACGCCTTTTAGACATATCTAGGCTTTAAAACAGGCTTCTTATACTCATTTTAGTGGAACTTTTCATCGGACAATAGTCTTCTGTGCAAAATTAGTTGTCACTCCTCCAATATTTCCTCCTCTGCACCTGCCTGCATACTGCTGCCTGAGTCACAGCAGCAGCTCTGCTGCTGTAGGTTTGCTGGTGAATCCCCTCCTAAAAATCCTCAGTTTGAACCAATCGCAGATTCTAATGGCCGAAAGTAGAGGGTTTTCTTTAAGATTAAAAAAATCTTCTAATTAATTTCAAATGCATGGGAGACATTTCATTTGCTTTTTGGTATTGGAGCCCTTTGGATCCAGGTCTTCAGGTTCCACTGGCAGTCATGTATGCTAGAAAAGGCTTTGTAATGAAAGCTATGCTTCTCATGTAATCATATGATTCAAACAACTATGGTTCAGAGAAAAATATTGAGAGATTTACTGTAAGTTAATGGAAGGAAGGTTATACAATCTCCAAGACAGGTATATGAAAAATACAAGTAATCACCAAGTTGAGATTAGAGCTCTTTAGGTACAACATGAACGCCACAGAAACTTTGTCATGGGTGTAATACAAACCACTAGCAGCTAAGCAGTTCTTAAGAGCAGCTTATTTTTTCAGATTAATGTAACTGATAGACAATTAATTAGCATTTGCAGGATAGGAAGGTGCTGGTTTAATGTGCCAGCAGGTCAAGGATCTCATTTAGCCGTTAAAAAAGCCCACAACCATAATGTGAACAGTCTAGGCCGTGCCCAGGGAAAATATTTCACCTGGCAGTATCATCTCCAGGAATGGGCTATGCCCCTAAATTCTGAGATCCTCAGAGCTCCTGCTGAAGCTGCAGACTGAAGTAGCTGCTGTTGGACACTCAGAGAAGCACAAGGATCATTTATCTTCTCAAAAAGGTGTAACTGTGAACTCCAGGAAACACTTTACCTCTTTCTTCACTGAACTTCTGTGACATACTGTATGAGGGAAAGCAGACCAGAGGATTATATGGCCTTTTTTTGGCTTTTTTCTTTTTTTTTTTTCTGTAGCCATAAAACGTACCAGTCCCTTCATCTTGTTCTACACCAGGCAGTTTTCAGATAAAAATTATTGCGGTCTTTTCCCACTCTGGGCAAATTAAAATGAAGACAATGAGACAGTTATTTCAGTCAGCTTCAACAAGCTTCAACAGAAAGAAAATGCCCTGTTTGCTGAAGTTTTTAGATTCCCCTCAGCTATTGAAAAAGCAAATAAAAAACTTGTTTTACTTAATCAACTTGTAAAAAGAGAAAGAAAAGGCCTTCCTCAAGGGCAGAAGAGCTGGCAGGAAGGCTGTTTGTTTGTTTGTTTGGGGTGGGGAGGGGGAGAAGAAAAGGGTAGGTAAATCATCTCCTCCCGGAGCTGTGAATACACACAGTCACTTCTGTTTCTCAGACAACTGCTTCCAAAAACGGGCAGCAAAAGAACACCAGAAACGCTATGGAGGCACATTGGTGGCAATCCTGCAGGGGCGTAAGAATTTCAGCTTTTGTAGGGAATACACTCTGCAAGCAAATCCCATGTACCCATCTGCTTAGAGCAGACTGGGAGCTGATGTAATTTTCTTTGGGAGACTGGGCTGGCTTGTGATGTGGTTAACTTCTATAAGCAAGCAGATGTTAAACAGTCCCCTTCAAAGCTGTTGCTTGCAGTTTGTTATTGGTTCAGTTTCTAGGTCAGTTTTCAACTCAAGGCAAGAGATTATTTATACCAATCATTTGCTTTTACTTCTTTTAGTGCTAACGAGGAGATAAAAGCAAATGGGTGCCCTAAACATCCACAGGCAACTTCTATAAACAAGCCATGCACAAAGTGGGAGCTCATAAGAAGAAAACCCAAACTGCAGTTGAAAAACATAGTCAAATATAATAGTAAGGATTCCAGAGAATGCCTCAGCACATTTCCACCATCTTCATTGGTTTTCCGTCAGCAATAAGTGTTTTCAAACTGGATATGAATCTAAAGGCTCTTGAAGAAGGAAAGGTATTTCCTTATGTTCCATCTCTCAGCTCTGCTAAGAATTACACAGGTACTTTTAATAGGAAGAAGTTGCCCTGCTCACTGACGTACAAGGGTTTGAGTTTCATCCATGCCAGTTACAAGGTAAGTTTTCCAGGGACTCCAGAGGCAATGCTTTGATTGTGGAACAACTAAACTCAAACAAAATGGCTCCAGAAAAGTCAATATTCCTCAAAAATTCCAGGGTAGTCCAAGTATCTCTAGTCCAAGCCCAAAGAGCTCCCTGAGGAAACGGAGATAGGTGTGCATGCAAGTGTGGTTCTCTCTGTTTCTCTGGACAGTGTGCAACACCTGTCTTTCCACATGCCCAAAGCGCTCATCCCACAGCTCACCTATTTTGCAATGCTTAGACTAAGGGGAAAACAGAGGTGGCAGACCATTTCCTAAAAATCCCCAGAACCCAGCAGATCCACATTTGAGATCAGACCAATACTCAGAGGTGGTTGGACTACAAAAGCTTGTCATGCATGGAAAAAGATAAATGGGATTGTAGGGAGCTACAAGGGATTATTATTGCTGCATAATGAATGCTCTAGCATTCTGAATTCATCTGGTTTATGATAGAAGAGAAGCATTTCTAGTGTACTCTCATGAATTTTGCAGAGTTTTACAAATGCCTGTGAAAACCAGACAAAGGTAGATGGTCAGAACGTTGAAAAATATGCTGGACTTGCAGCAGATTGTGTGTCATACCCATAGCTAAGGCTTGAACTGCCACTTGACAGTGATACATGGATTTCTGTTTACATAAATACTGCATAAATTCCATATGCTTCTGATTTGAGAAGAAATTTTTACTTTTAATATTGCAGGATATTCTTCGGGCAGGAGAGGGAAATGATTTTTGTAGGAGGTAGACACAACACTGGGATGACAGTGAGAATAAAGTCAAAGAGATAGGCTTGTGCAACTTGCTGCAGTCAATTTGCTCAGGCAAAGCAGAGCAGGGGTCAAGATGCAGCTTAAGACTGAAGGGTGTTTAAAATGACAAAAATACTGGACTTAACTAAAATCAGTTCTGAAAACAGTAACTAACTTGAAATGAAGTAACTCCTAAATTACAGTCTCATTTGAAAGGCAAAAGTAATACAGGCTCTGCTCCAGCCTACATGCCTTGGAGGGATGGGAAAGCCTGCAGAGAGTTCCAGAATGAAATAATGTCGCAGTTTGGCACAGTGGCAGCTGCATTGCCAGCTTCCACAAGGTTTGGTCATCCAGTTTAAAATGAACTACAGATCTTCAACCTATCTGTACTTTTTCCCCTCATAACTCAAATATAAAAATTAAACATTCAACAGTTCAAGTTAACCAGTATTTTTAAAAGCAAAATGGCACAAAAATAATTTAGTACTTAAATTATTATAAATACCAAGATTTGTCAGAATTGAACAACAAACAAACAACTCCCAAAACAAACAGAAAATCCCCACCTCGATACTAAATGGAAAAGAGGATATCCAGCATGGCCCAGAATAAGGAGAAACATCTGAGACAAAGTCCTGAGTGGCATGGAAGCCTTAAAAAGGATTTAGGTTAAAATGATTCTTTTTGAATCAACTCTGCAGCAATGATATTTAGAGAAGTGTTGTTCAACTGTTTGAAACTTACAAAGATGCATTAACTGGTGGGAGTTTGATGGATAGAAATATTTAATATAATGCATATATCAAAGCTCATCCAGTTCTGCTGAGTTCTCTAATTGGTTTCCAGGGGACTTGGATTAAGCCCCAGTTTGGTAATAAAAAGACCGTGCAAAAGAATAACCGAAATAAAAAGTCTCCAAATCTGCTAGGGACATTCCATGAAGCATAAATACACTTCACCAGCAAGGCAAGCCAAATATTATCCTTTTTACCATGGGCTATTTGTACTTTTAGAATTTTTTTCCCTTAACTCACCTTCAGAGCTGTCACCCTCCCCTTCCAAGAATATTAATGGCAGCCAAGAGCTTCACTGCTTTGCCCTCTCCTTTTCCAGCTGAAATCAGTGTCTGTCTTGCAGCTGACTTCAAGAGCACCATCTACCAGCCTTTTTGACTTTCTTTGGAAGATGAAAGAATAAAAAGAACTGTACACAGCAGATGCTAATCACATTCTTTAACCCACACATCCTGGCAATGCTGTTTCCTAAGTACTCCATATAACATGTATGTTTTCACAAGCACAGTCTCTTCACTCACCTTGTTGATGCTATCATCTCCTCTCATAACCACGTTGCTCAGGAGAGAATATTCTAATTTAATAGTCTTTAGCAGACAATCTAAAGTACAGAGAGTCTAAAGATTTCCACAGGTCTTATAGGTCTGTGGCAGCAACAGTTAACTGATTCTACATCTGCCAGCTACTTCCCAAGCTGCTGTGCTGCTCATCCTTCCCTACACTTATTTTCAACAGAATACATACAAACACAAGCAAGGGAAAAGACATTTGTGCCAGCTAAGTAGGGAGGCTGAAGAAGAAAGCAGAAACAGGCTAAAGACAAAAGTAAGTGGATATCTGAAGGACTGAATACAGTTTTTAGTGCTTACAGAAAGCCACACGAAGCAGGGATGCCTTTCATTTGAGTTTAGAGTACAAATATATTCCCTTATATAATAAGGTCATTTTTTTTTCAAAAGTTATTTGACCATAGCTGTAATTTTGATGGCAGTAAATTTCCACATCCAGATGTGCTGAGGAGATGTTTCTTCCTCGAGTGGTTTAATTATCCTCCAGGCGAGCGTTCACGGCAAGCTTGCATGGCTGAGCTGAATCCAGCCAGTGGCACAGTATGGTTGACACAGCACTGCTGCAGGGGAGCAGTGTCACCAGCAGTGACAGTCACCACGGGTCCACAAGGGAGGAATCTGTGGGAGAAACAAGGACAAGGAGACAGAAATAAATGCAAAGGGAACTAGAAAATGCACAGCAGAAGCATAAGTCAGAAGAACTACGTATCTTCTGAAAAATACAAGTTTAAAGAAAGTCTCTGATGGAACTGGAAAATACCTGCATGAGTATTTTCTGGAGGAATGGCATATGGGAAAGGGAGTAAGTTACTGTGTGGGCTTGTCAAGGTACTTACACATAGAGCAGACATTTTAGCATCATTCAACTGGAAAAATGCAGGGATCAGGGCCGAGTAAGGAGTGAGGCATGTCCTTCCTTCCCATGAAAGATCCCCTACCCACTGTGCCCTTCAGAAATGAGTCACACACTGTCCCTGCTTCAAGCCTGCACCGTGACATGGCCAAAGCCATCCTCATCACTCCAAACACCATCAGCAGTTTACCACGGGGATGCTGTCAATCAGCCTGAGCCAAAGAATCCCTGCCTGTGACAAATCAGGATGACTCACACCACACTAATCAATTCCCAGAAACCAACAAACCCCAGAATAAAAAAGTAAAGAAAAATAACTTCAAAGTCTCACAACTAATTCTGACATTTTCTGGGACTCTTGAAGTTTACCAGCACAATTTCACTATTGCTTTTGGATTTCTTGGCAGTTAATTTTCTTTATTTTGCTTTTAAGAATCCATACAATTTAACATTTAAAAGGGATGCCCACTGAGAAAATTGCCATATGTATAAAAAATGTAAGCAACCAACCCACACTTGCACAAAAAGGAAATAATCCAGGTACTTGCTGCTTTCACAACAGCTTCATTTCTGGCCAACACTGTCTCCCACCTGAGAAAACACCACTATCATGGAGGAGAAAGAACTCGGTATGAAATCTTGAGGAGTACCTCAGCTTTCCATGGACCCTGAAAGCCACAGTTAAGAGAGGCACATGCACGTCCTCTTTTACCCGTGGACTAAAATTCTTCTGCACTATCTGGTTCTGAAACCAACATAAAAATTAAAACAGTTTTAATGAATGTCTGCCATCACAGTGCTATGATCAACAGCAACAACAGAAAAACTTAAAAAGAATAGTTTTCCTTCACAGACTTGAGTGAATTACCTGTCTGCTCTTCATAGATGTTGTCGCCTCTCTTCTAGGAAGAGACACAATGAAAGGAATGCAATTGATGTAATTTCTGTCTCTTGTTCTAGTAGCAGGACTTGCACATTATAAAAAACTCCTCGATCAGGATTTTCTAGGAATATTTCTGACCTAACTGCAGGTATCAACATGTTTTAAAAGATTCCTGTTCGCCTGCTAATTATAGCTATGACCTTCCACATGAGCTGTACCAGAACCCACCAGGAACAGCAGTTTTTACACTTAACAGTAGCAATCACTGTAGTTCAGCAGCTGTAATTATGCACAGTTGGTTGAAAGAGTTTAAAACTAAACAGGTACAATATCTGCAGGAATTAATTCAGAGTTATTGCTCATTATTAGCAGTCATCTACAAAACGAATGATGATTTAACTATCATTTGTCACAGCCACTAAGAGCAATCCCCAGGATAAATGACAAAATCTTAGTCTGAGGAATGAATACCCATCCTTTTCCCAGCTATTTCCATTACTTCAGTAGGACTCCTTGAAGAGATTATGAATATCTGCGTGTCACTTTACTCAGTTGCCATCTCTGTTTCTTCTCCAAGCAGATCTGAATTTCTACTCTGCTGCCATATACCTTTGCTTATTTTTGCATTTCCTGTCTTTTCAGCTTTCTTCCCTCTATCTTCAACGTCTGCAGAAACCACCATATTCCTGTACATCAGTCCTACCTACTGCCCTTGCTTTCAAAAAGAGCGTGCAATTATTCCTGATCCTGAAGGCTTGGACTCACAGGACAGACTCTTTGGATGAAGAAACCCCTTTGACCATCTGATGCACACAGTGGCTTCACACAGAAGTAACGGTGGTGGTTGAAGCAATGCAGTGTCAGAGCAGCCCGAGGCCCACAGAACCCCTAAGTACAGCCAGCCAGTACCAGGTTCTCACCGCTGTGAACTCAGTCACAAATAAGACAGGAACTAACAAAATACAGGCACCCTTGTAGCTCTCAGACATTCAAGTGGAAGTCATCTTTCATAAATCTTGCTGGTTTCAGCTGTGTATACACAGAGAAGCCCACCTGCCTCATAGTACTTCCAGTCCTAACCACTGGTCTCTTGCATCGATCAGCATCACCTTCAAGTGTTCTCAACACAGCCTTGCCCTGGAGCTCTGCAGCAGCTGAAGGACGTGAGATACTCCCCAGCCAGCTGCCAGAACTTCACGCTTCAGAGCAGCTCTCGGAGCTGGATTCCAGCGCCCGCTGGAGAGACTGAACGCAGATTGGAACAATCACGGCTGCAGAGAAAAGGCTGCCGCGAGAACATGTCCCCACTCACTGCAGATTCGCTGTTCCGTCACTTCCCAGGAGCAGCTCACAGCATGATTTTAGGAATGACTATAGCCTTTACTGGAGTACTGCTTTTTGTTTGCTTGATTTTTAAGCCCGATAGAAAAAAGATATGCAAGTGAAAATTTTACTAATTAATGAAAAAGCCTATGTGGACTCTGCTTTCTCCTTCTCAAGAAAATACATTCCCTTAATTTCCTTCCTCATTTACATCATTTTAACAGGTAACCTTCCCTCTCATAGTAACATTTCAGTCCTGATATTGCAAAAACACCATTTTTAATAGAAAAACAAAATGAAGAAGCTACTCAAATACCTCTTTTCTCAAAAGAAAACGCTGCTCTCTAGTGGAAGATGACGATATGATCTCACTTCATTAGAAGGAGTGTTGGAAAATTTTCATTTTATCAGTTACAAGAAACTTTGATTCATTTTCACAAGCACTGAAACACAAAAGTAGCAGGGCTGGTATGTTTTCTATGAGTCTTTCAGATTGGCCTGTGAGATTTTGGTATTCATTCTTCATGATAAACTTGCTTTGCTTTTGTATCAGTACCATAATCACATCCAAATAACCTGCCATGTATTGGTGCATTAAAATATTAAAATATCTTATAATTTGGTCCCTTTTAGCTTCCCTGTTCTCAGAAAATATAATAATAGGCCAATTTTTCTTATTTTCTTTTTTTCACTCCAACATATTTAATTACCAACAGACTTTCCTAGGTCTGAATACAAAGCTTGGCCAACCACTTTGAAGACAGATTAGTTACCTGCACAGAATAATTCAGGCAAACATGCAAATACTATGAAAATCTGTATCCTGTTTGCTATGGGTTTCTAAAGACATTCCTGTTTGCAAGCACAGTGATACAAAATTGAGGAATTCCTGTCGCAGTGGTTCCTTCAACTTACACGGAAACAGTGACAAATGGTCAGACACAAAGGAGTATTTCTCCTGAAACTGCCACATTTTATCCTACATGTAGTTCTTTTATAAAACAGAGCATTCGTATGCTTTCCTTTTCTTTTTTTCTTTAAGAACAGATAAGCAAAAAGGGAATAGCTCTCTATACTAAATTTCTTCAAGTTATGGACCAAAGCAGCGCAGTTCTGGATTTCCTTCCAACTTTCCATAGTCATAACAGGAAACCTGTATAGCACATGCAGCTGTTTTCTTCTCTCTGCAGATAAGAGACGTGTGTGAAATAGTTTTCCCATAAACACACCGAGGGAGTACTTCATTTAATGAGAAGTTTAAACTTGTTTTAAAACGGATGAAAAAAATGAAAAAGATGAGAAAGCAGGATACAGATATTCCAAAACGATTTCTTGAAAATGTACACTGAACTAATTTCAATTAGCACATTAATTAGAAAATAGAGGACAACGTGAAAAATAGTATTTAGTTTTAAAAAATTAAACCCCAACTAAAGCTAAGAAATTTAGTAAGAAATGTAAATTTTAATATTCCAAAGTTCCATTTCTTGACTGTTAAAACTGACCCTTAAAAAAAGCTGCTTATGAATGAAATCCACCAGCTAATTTGTTTACTGACTGTACAGAGAGCTCAAACAATAATTACTAATTCAGAGTGCTCTTGTAAACCATCTATTTTTGGCTAAAACACTCGGGAGGCTCAGAGCATGCTCTGAGGACAAGACATAGTGACTTTAAGCAAGTGAGGTTTTATATTATTTATTTACGTTGTAAATACCTGAGATTTAAGCTCAATAATTCTCTACTGTCTTACCAAGGAAATAAAGGAAATGGAGGTTAGCTCATCCATAAATTAATTATGCAGAAATATAATACGCCAATAAATAAACACAGGGTTTACATATTCTTTATCTGCCTCTTTTTATTGTCATATTTAAGACAATGATAAAAGATGCAATTTAATTCTTACTTTTAAAACATACAAGAGAATGAATCCACCATTCAAATAGCTTATTTCTCTATATTTACAAAAAACCAAAACCAAACCAAAAACCCCCTCAAACCAACCAACCAAAAAACCCCAAAACCCAAAAAACCCAGCCAACCAACAACAACAAAAAAAAAAAGAAAAAAAAAAGAAAAAATGAAAAAAGAAAGACACCGTTATTTGTTCCAATACAAACTCCCATTTAGACCTTGAGAAGAATCTTTATTCACAAAAATGCCAAGCACTATCAATAGCATTTTCCATGGTAAAACAAAGCACTTAAAAACAGGAAAGGTTTATGGGCTTTCTCTCCATGAAGCCCCTATCCATGTTAAATTTACATCTTGAAAAAGAAATAAACAAATGACTAAGTGGCAATCTCACTGAGATCACAAAGAAAACTTTAATTTAATCTGAAATTTCTATTACTAAAACAGAAATAGCAAAATATATATAGCTTTTAGAGCAGATAATAAATGCACTACATTCTCCATCTTCACCCTGCCAAAATTTAGGCAGATGTAGATCTTGGCATCACACTGAAAATACAAAGTAATTCAAGAATAGCTGTGTTGAATTTCACATGAGATCTTGTCTGCATGGAGGATGAACTAAAAAATAGACACTGTGGCACCTTAAGTCTTAAACCAACAGATTTACAGTCTCTGAACATAGCCTTACACTTTTGGTGGACATAAAGACAAACTGAAGCACAAACTTGTTCATTTTTAAACGCTAGAATACCCAGCAGCCTGCTTTTACTTCATGAGGGCACAACTTCAGCTTTTTTCTCTGTTTAATTTCTCTCCAACCTTGACCCATGTCATGAGCACACCGAGTATCCAAACACAGCTAACAAAACACTAAGACACTTTCCCTCCATAGTACCACAGCACATTTAAACGTACTACACTGAAACGATTTGAGATCTATATTCATTCTGAGAACCGCTTTAGTGGACTAAAGCTAAAACTACTTCCAAATTATTTCATGGCAACGCTTAAAACCAGCATCCCCTTCAATTTCTACTTTATATAATAAAATCAAAGTAGGTTATTCAGATGATCGTGCTCAATTATGAAACCTTCCCAAAACTTAGACTGCTGTAAGTTACTGATTCCAGCAGTTAGACAGTTGCTGTCATATGAAAACCTATCTCTGATTTGCAGGATTCTTAACAACAGTCTTCTCAGAATTTAGTAGCATCCACAATGTACAGCTTCTGGTAGATATGGTCCCAAAACAGAATCCTGGCGAGGAAAATAATTTACTGAAAAATAACTCGGAATAAGGAAAAACCAATTAAAACTACCAAAAGCAAAGAATACTTTGAACAGCACTCCTGAACTCACAAAGCATTAATCACAGACTCAGTTCCAGCTTTCTGAAGCTCCTGTTCTTAACAGCTGCAGATCGCTGCAGCTCCTGTTGAGAGGACATTTTCAAAAGCACTCTGTGCAAGCTCACAGAATTTTCTTGCAATTTTCTTTTTGTTTCTTAATAAAATCTGAATACACGTGTAATACTGAGTTAATAACAGCTTCCACCCATTAGCAGTAACAGAAAAAGCTAACACTATCACACGAAAAAGAAAATGTTATCAGGTGAAATCCACTTTAAATTTGTTTCTACTCTCTGGTGCACTCTCTCCTTTCAGGGTCTGTACTAACAACAGGTGGTGAACAATTGGGCAATTCTTTTGATATTATTTCACTTACCAATTCACTTCTATTGAGACACATAGAACTGAAAATATACTTTTCTTAATTTAAATTATCTTTGCTTACTATTTCTTGGTTTTCTATCTTGTTTTATGTCCAAGTGCTACGTAACAATGGGAATATGAAATTCATTATGATCAAATATCAGAGGCCGCCTGGGAGGGGTTGATTCTTTGTCTGCTTTGTGTAACAGTTTAAAGAGTCCTGTTCCAATATTCATTGGAATTCCCATGATGATGCACTCAGAAACACCTAGGGAAAAAACAAAGAAACACAGTGAACATTTGAACAGTAAGGATTTACAAAACTACTTTCATTTGCCCATTCTGTTATGTATTGCCTACAAAATCTTGAACTTCATATGTAAGGACCAAGGCCTCTTCACTAGATAAAGTTAAATATTATGGTCATCAGACCAGTATGTTACTTTTTTACAGTGTAAAATTCTACAGGAAAAACTCAGCCTAACCTAAACATCCTCTCCAGTAATGCAAACTTCAGGTTTGTTCTTGGAGAAGACATGTTCCATGCAGTGCCTGCAGCACAAGATGCAAGGCAAACTTACTTCATGTTCATTCTCTGACTCAGTGCTAAGGCTTCAGTCAAAGCTGGCAGGGTTCCCTTGAAACCTCCCCAAGCTCCCAGTGAGAAAGGCACAGAACTACTTGAGCTGTAACGCTCCTGGCATTTTCACCACTCAAAAAGTGCTCGTTTTGAAGTGAAAGATTGAGTCTGTCCCAACGATTTTTGATAGCTGTAACATTTTCACTGCCATGTGCTGACACATTTATATTCCAGATCTAACAACGTGCACAACTTTTCCAAAGAACGTTCCACACTCGAAGCAAGCTCTCAGATACCAGTGTTTCTCTCTCAGCATACTGTTATGATCCAAATGACATTTTTGCAGGTTCTCAGGAGTACAACTAGATTGTCCTTCACACAAATGTTTAAGAAGGTAACAATAAATAGCTGTGCCTTTGAATGCATAAAGGATGAAATAAATTTGCTTAAAATTCTGGCAAGACTTGATTCGCAATTTGAATGGATATGAATGAAGAATCTGTATTTTTGCTCTTAGACCACTGCTGCATTTCTACTACATTATTTGACAATAATATGCTCTTAAAAATCTTGTGAAAAATAGAACTTTGAAGAGGTATTGTAGATTTAGGCCCCTACAGCATGCACGTTACAGCAGATAAAGGAAATGCCTTACACCTTGCAAAATTAAACTTTCCTGCTTTTGCACAATAATCTTTCAACCTGAGCCAATCACTGAACCATGAAAACTGCGTTTAGATTCTGCACATCCCTCTTTACTTGCAACACTTCCACATATACAACAAGAAGCCTTCCTTCCCACCTCCTTTTTGCCTCATGGACCAAGTAATACGTCCAGCAGCTGCACAGCAATTTTTCACACAAGCAAGCCAGTATCATCTCTTGAGTTTTGGTAAGCAGACAACAATTGCTGTTTTCTCCATTGCATTTCCTTATTTGAACTAAAACATTTATACAGAAGGCAACATCGAAAGACCTCTGGTTTTCACATTATTCAAAACAAGATTTTACCAGCTCAGAGGGGACTCAGAGAAAACATTTTCTTTTCCTCACTGTCCAGGATTGAATCAGTCTCCAAAACGATGTTTACTTTAATTATGGGCAAATAATAATTTAAAAAAAAAAAAAAAAAAAGAAAATCCCACTCATGTGGAATGCTGGAGAGCCAGGATGTGGCAGAGTTCTCAAAATACAAGCTAGTAATACACAGATTGCAGCAATTCAGATAATAATGTGCACAAAGCACTGTTTGAAACTGGCTGCACTAAGACTACCTAGACATACACACAAACTGGTGAACATAACACACACATATTTCTGTATTTCATTAGCACCCAGAAACTCCCAATGAGCAATTCCAGCTCCAAAAGGGTAGGCACGGCATAAACAGATCTTGGAAAGGGTGAAACCTGCTTGCCTTCTTTTCTGTTTAACCTATTAGACAGATGTTTTAAAAATTCAGTCCCAAAATGTATGTAGCTTAAAGAATGGGAGCAAAGGCATTAAAAAAAAAATTTAATTCAATTCCAAATATTAGAGCACATGGCAAAAATAGAAAATATAGAGACAAACAGAATGCCAGAACTCATTTACTGCATTTTCTGTTTGCTGTATGTAGTGGGCATGCACACACTTGTGCATATGTAGCCATGTATTTTCAAAATTTACCAGATTCGTACATGAATTCGTTAAGTTGATTCAGTGGATGCTAACGAACCTAAATTTAAAACTGAAGAACAGATACATTTAAGAAGAAATTTCTGACAACAGGTATCTTGTCTGTTCTGTTAAGGAACTGAATACTGATGAACAAGACTTCTAATTAAAAACTCAAAGACCCATAATTTTCATCTATTTAGATTAGAACTAAATGCAGGAGTCAACAACTTGGGCTTTCTGTTTATTTCTAGATACAAGTGCCAAACCACCCAAGCAATCAGGTAAAAGAGTAATCTTCAGCTAGGCTGAGATGTACCTGTCTTCCCACTTCTTAGCAGGAATGAAAATGAAACCTAAATACTGAGTGAGGTACTAGATTTATTCATCAGCTCGAGGTGTTGAAGATACACAAACTTTCACAACTGAAAAAACAGAACTATTGATAGTGAGCATTTCACCGAGCATTTCACTGAGACCTACGGTGAGAAGTGAAACCAAATTACTCCAAGTCTACTTTAAGAAACATCTAACAAATATCCAACTGACTTCAACATCTCAGGCAGAGATTAGATGTAGAGACACATACACCAAACTTCTAGGACCAAGAGGGTCCTAGAAGATGGATTAGCCTCAGACCTGAACTTTTTGACATACCAGCTGAACAGGAAGCTTAACAAAGACAAAACTTAAATGCTTGAAGAGGTTTACAGAGACTGGGTAAGCACCACAAACTGCAACAGACTCTGCAATACCTACCACAAACAGAATCCTTCTGTCCAAAGTAGGCAGCATCAAAGAGATGGTCTGCAGTCTTTTCAAAAGAAGCCAGCATCAACACACTTTCCTTCATTTTTGCCAGTCCAAACCTGGTAATGCCCAGCACTTCACCCTTGATTGATGGAAAAACCGAAAGAATAAGCCTGAGTAAAAAAATATACTATCTACAATATAGTACTGTCATTATACACTGCTTCACAGTTGAACATCCTCAAGGTTAATAGTTTGGTAGTAATCAGTATTTACATAAAACAAAAGCCATTCTTCACATATAACATAAGCTGCTATAAATTGTTAATTGACTGTTGAGTATTGAAAAAACTGAAAGAAACATGGCCATGAGAAAAAGCCCCACAATTATACACTGGCTGCTGAGCTATAAACTTCTGTGGAGTCTGTGAGAGCACTATGCTCAATCTACTGCCTATTATCTAAAGATAAATCTGACCTCAGCTGCCAGGAGATTACAGAAGATGCTAAATCTTCATTTTTTTCACTCTCAAAAAAAAAAAAAAAAAAAAGGTAATTAGTTTCTTAAACTACCTTATTTGTGCCTATGTTTGTTAGAAACATCCTGATTAAATCAGATTGCACATAGAAGCCTAAGTCACAAGTACAGCCAAAAGACTGCACGGTAGGAGCCCACTAACTTTAAAATATGGCACTCTCATGCCCCTTTCTACTGCTGTGCTGCAGCTCCACAGGGTCAGCCCTGGGGACTGCTGCAGCTCAGTACAACAAAGATCTGCAGTTTTGGAACAAATGAGAACCCCATCCATTTCACTCAAATTAAACTCTTGCATTCTGGCAGGCGAATTGGAAAACCTTACTTCACTAAGTGTACTCAACTCTAAAAACCATATTGGATGTGAAGGAAAGAAAATCAATCAGTAAAGAGCAGATATGATTTTGTACTAACACATTCTGTAAGACTGTTCATGTCAGCTGATTCTATGTGTAATGTCTGTATCCTTTGACTCTCACAAGGTGCAGCTGTTATAAACCACTCCCCATGGGGTTTTCTGCACAGCAAGCCTTAAACTGCATGCATGGCTACCCAAACAGTCACACCATCATTTTTAGGATTCCTATTTTCAATATGAAAGTATTGTTCCCTACTCATTATATCGATTTGTTTTCAGTCAAAATAGATCCCTCCTCCTCCAAGAACTAGAATAATTATGCATTTTGTGTAAAATACAAATAACAGTATTAGGTCAGTACAACTTCCAACTCTTTAAGCCTAGAATGAATTTCCATCTCCCTAGCTCACCCATCCTTCTCAAACATGGTAAAATTAATTTGTATAAACAGGCCAATGTAACATTTAGAAAAAATACAGTACAAACCTTGTAAGTCATTAGATCAGACAATAACATAACATGCCTCCTGTCAATGCTCATGCCGTGGTTCACCATCGTATATTGAATCTCATTGATAATGGTTGTCCGAGCAGCTTCAATTCCCAGAGTTTTCTCTACCTACACAAGAGATTGTTACATGGTTGTCACATGTTCCATGAATGAAGAACCAAATGCTTGGAGCAAGTATATTCCTGGAATAAACACCATCTGATAGCATATTGATATTCCATTTCTATGACTACCCTTTAAAACTTCTCTGTTTGAAATATTTATAGAAACAGCTTCTTTGAAGTGAACAGTGCTGCCAGTGGAATTATTCTCTTGTGTTAATGCATTCTGACATGTATTAGTGAAATCAGGCTTCATTCCGTATCAACTGCTGCATCTGAGCACAAACACGCACTTGTAATAAAGATGCTATGGGGAAAACCCTACAGCACCCATTTTAGACATTACCTCATATGTGTTGTTAGAGGATGTTTTTGTTCCTTTCACTCCATGAGTAGCCATAACAGCTCGCAGATTATCACCTTCGACCAGAAGTTTGTATTTTTCCTTTCCACTTTGTTCATCAACATGAATGACAGCTCGGGAAACCTCTGGTATGCCTTGCACTACAACCTTCACAAAACAAAAAACACCTCGTAACTTTGATGTATAAAGTAACACAGAATAAAAGGGTAACACTTATCAGCACCCAAACCTATTGAGAAGGTTTAGTACATGGAGTAAAAGCTCACTCAAAACACGTATGAATAAGATTTCTTGCTCTTAAATACACTAGCGCAAAACTGGCAATGACTGTACTATACACCTTACTCACTATCTACATCTTGTATTTTATGTCAGATATTCTTACACTCAGGTTTGGGTGTCTGAGCGGTGGCAGACCCATACAAATAAAAGGGCAGGCTGCTAACAATAAAGGTTCACTTATGTCTATTTTTAAAATCCAGAGAAGACAGCCTCCTCACAGAAAGCTGAAAAAATGCCAGATACTGTCATGTGGTTGAATTCTAGATGCAGCTGGAAGCAGATGTAACTATTTCATACAACCGCTGCACTTGGAATGCTTCAGTAAATGTTGTAAGGGAAACAGCAAAGCTTCCATTTTATTTCCAAATATTAGTAAAGGATGGCTTAGTTTCAACAGCAAGGCAGTACCACCACAATCTAAGAGTTACTGACCCAGCCTATCTTCACTGTCAGTACTGACAAGACCTATTTCATCTTGCCACCATGGAACCCCAAATTATTACTACTGATTACCTCCCACACAAGCATGAGACAGCCTTTGCTTTTACCTTTGGCAGTTCTTCCTTGAGGGACTGCAATACATAATACATGGAACTCTTGCTATTTTCACGAGGGGTCACACATACGACTGCTTCTCCATGGACAGCAACATCCCCAGGCTTCACTCTGAGTTTAGAGATGCAAATTGAGTAGCGCACAGTCTCTGCATTCACCTGTGGCAAAAGTCAGCCAGCAAACACCAGGGTTATCTCAGCATACATCAACGTGCTCAAATAAATGGAGCAATCTTTCCACAGATTATAAAAAGGAAAAATGTAGGAAAAAAATCCCCAAATATTCTCTTCTAAATTAGTCTTATAAATTGCATGAAATAGTATCCTATGCTGAGGGTACCGGCCTGTACATTAACCAATGGACAGAAATTACATCCCTCTGTTTAGGAAGACAAAAATGTATCTTCTCTTATTTTCAAATAAAGGGGAAATTATCCACTTTGCAAAGAAAAAAAGAAAGGGACCCCTCCAGAAGTAATGGACAACACAACATCCATGACTCACTTTCTTTTTTTTAGCTTCCACTGGTGTGATTACTGACACAGGATTAAGAGACCCTTTGGAATGTATCCAAGGTACAATCTCTGTAAGAACTGAACTCACCTCTAATCTCAGTAGTCTAATGCGCTCTAAAGACAGCTTCACTAGGATGAAACAATCATCCGGAAGAAACACTTCCTCAATATACTCAGAAATCTTGAAGGGACAAGGACAAAACAGTTAGCATGCTAAAATGCCCCACAGCAACTGGCTAATGCTTACATTTAAAGCATTAGCAATAATACAGTTTTTCTTACCTCTCCTAACAAAGTTTTCTCAATTCTCCCTTTAACCAGACGGGCGAAATCAGGATCATCATCTTTGTCCAACTGTGCTGTTATAATAGGGGTGCTACAAGAATAAACACACACACACAAAAAAACCCAGCTAGGAAATTGCTCAGCTAGAGTACAGCTGGCAACTTGAATTACAGCCTGCCTTATGGAATATATCTCCTATCTGGAGCAGTATTTAGTAAGATAAAGAGATCTTCAGCTTCCTCAGGTGTATTTAAGAAAAAACACTGTTCAGGTACTTCAGGCTGGTACAAACAAGCAAACACACAAGTACTAGTGACTGTTTTCATGGCATATTATTTAAGCATGGCTTCATGCATACCTAGAAAGAGGTATGCTTCAATTACTGCCAAACACCAGAGCACTTCACAATACATGAGACATCTAAGGAAATACTATACTTAACAAATAATCGCTTCCCTTTATTTGATTTTCTCTCTGGGCTTCAGTATCACTTACAGTTGGTCAGACATGAGATTATTCTTCTTTGGGTATTTGCACTGAATCATGTCTAGTATATTGCTGAGGACAAGGAAATGCTATCATGTATTGCAAATCTATCCATCAGGTTTCACTTGGGCAAAGGAAAAAACGCCCCAAACAAATCAAAACAATGTTAGTACCTAATAGCCTTTGAAGCATTAATGATTTCTTTGATTCTTGGCACACCCAGAGTAATGTTCATTGAAGCAACACCAGCAAAATGGAAAGTCTTCAGAGTCATCTGTGTGCCAGGCTCACCAATACTCTGTGCACAAAGAGCTCCTACTGCAGAACCAGGCTCCATCTGTGCCCTGATAAAGAAGTATAGAAGGAGATATGGAACTGCGTAAGGTATAACGTCCTAAGTAAACAACAACAGCAACTATGCTGGTAGATATATGAGAAGTTTGTTAATATATTATTTTAGTGAACAAACAAGAGAGAGGTTGAAAGATCACCAATACTTTAAGACTGATCTCATGCAAAGCAAGAAGATGTCCTGTCATATAAGCATTCCACAGATGCAGTATAACTTCCATAAGAGATTACAAAATGCTTGTCCTCTCCCTTCTCAGCATCAACCACTAGATTCAGGATTCCCCCTTCAGGGAAATCCCATCTGCTACCATTTACTTACAACAGTGAAAATGATAATTCACGTTTAAAAACACTTAAGACAAATGTAAACAAGTACGTCTAATAAGGGAAAGCAAAAAACTGGTAATTGCTTTAAAATAGTCAAGAATTTAACATATACATGAATTTTCTAGAAGAATAAAACATTAGGAAACAATTGATGCACATAGGCCACACAGGAGAGATCACCCATGGCTGCATGTGGATGTCCAAACCCAAGGAGTCTAAGTAAATGAAACAAATCTCAATGGATGAAGAGACTGAAACATGCACACTAGCATTATCTTGGTAGAAACCAAGAATAACCAACAAAAGGTATCCTGTGAGTGCATAACACATCAAAGAACATTTTAGAACAAAGTGCAATATAACTCCTCACACCATGTAGATCAAGAATAGCTATCAAGATTCATATGAATTTGAAACTTCTCTATTCAGACTTTGTTCTGCATGGACTTACTGAAAGTTTTCAAAAACCTCCTGCAAGAGGGGGAAGAAGGAAACACGTCTGGCAGTGGGTGTAAAAATGTGAAGGGTGTAAACAATATCCTCCCTTACTCTGAATCCTATCACTTCTGGCTTTTACCAGAATCTACTGTCAAAACACCGTCTGGATATAAACAATGAGTAGCTAAAGGCTAAAATGGTGCTTGTTGGTATGATTACTGTTATTTCAGAAGGAAGGTGCTTAAACACAAGCAGATAACTTTACATGTTCAAGAACTATAAAATAAAAGAGAAAGCATTTTTTTTACAATGCAAAAGGATACAAAAGTCTGTTAAAGAAAAGATATGATTTTGACTCAAGACAAATGTAAAAACCCCATCTGTCAGACCACTAGAACTGTTGTACAAGACCCAACTCTGCCTTAACAAACCCACCTGTAGACACTGACGCTTTTTTTTTTCGCATCCTACCTTTGTCTTGCAATGTTTATGTCACTGGAGCCAATGGTTTCTAATTATTTGTACTGCATTCACAACAGAACCAACATTCATACAGTAAAAATAGCAAAATACACCCCTATGTTACCAACAAAGCAGCTGCATTGAGAAGAAAGGAGGATGAATACTCACCTCATGTATTTGTCTCTACAAGTCTCTAGAAACTTCTCTAGTTGTGTTGGAGTGATCCTATCCAACTGATACAAAACTCTTGGCTAAAAAGAGAATGGAGTAGTTGAAACAGCAACAACTTATGAAGATTGAAAACAACTACATCATTACCCCATTGAAACTATTTACCTCTGTTGTGCCATTGTCATTAATTCCATACTTGTCCCTAGTTTTTTTAATCTTCTCAGAAACACCTTTGATGAACTTTTTAATTTCCTGAAATCACATTAAAACCACAGTAAGCAAACACATGGTCTCCACATCGAAGTCTTCAACAGTAAGTCATCTACTTAAAGCTCCTAGTATTTACAATAAATTAATAATACACAATATGGAGAGAGAAACATTAAAATTTAGACAAACACATACACTAGAATTTAGCAAACCAGACCCACTTTCTTGTAGCCGCAAATCAGTAGCAGTACATGAGGAATATGGTCCACTCTGAATAAAAGCATCCTTCCTGAGCACACGCTGACAGGTGAGGATACCTGACTTGGGCTGATCCTACCTTCCTACCCACCACAGACTGAAACTGATTTAAAAGCTAAAAAAACCCCACAACTCAAAATTCTTATTTTTTGATGATACTGACACAAACACATTCTCACTCATTTCTCAGTATTCAAAATACTCAAAATGGAAAGACTGTGGCAAGAGAGGACGTATATAAAGTACACCTGCTGGATAGATTTCAGAGATTTGAGATGCACTTCATTTGTGATAAAAAACCTCAAAACTATTATATGTGTGTCCGTCTCTACCTAATATAATTCAAATAACTTCTTTATGCTGTGGAGAGGTCTTGCACATAATTGCATTTAACATGTCATAGTACACAAACCTTTCACTCTCTTACCAGGCTTACCCAAAAGAAGTTCTAATAGTCTTTACTGGAACATAAACTGAAACAATACTGTTAGAAAAATATCCAATGTTTATTCTATAAAAGATCATTTGGTCATTACACTTTGGATACAGACATGCACACTAGATGTCATGAAATATGAGATCTGTGTTTAAGCTCTTCCACAAATGTGGACTCAGTGCGAGTCATTACCATAGCACAAGGTTACCAAAACCAAACATAAGGCAAGAGGAAATCCTTCCCATCTGTTTCAACCCTGATTTAGGAAAGCCTCCACAAATCAAAGAGAGTTTGATTTTTTAGTCCTTTTAAACCCTTTCTATGCCATTAGTCCTACCTGACAGACAGAGTGCTGGTTACACACTCTTCTGCACTAGGTACCGGACTCCTGGCAACCACCACGGTAGCTGAGCACTGACAATTACTTGTAAAATTAAGTATTTGAGGGACTCTTTTTTTTTTACAACTGAGTTCATAGAATCATTATGAAAACACTTCTATTGCATTCTAACAGAATTCTCAGACTCTCAAAATAACAACATTCTACTGGCATTCGAGGTATTTCCAGAGGAGTATGTTATTTTCTGTGAATACCAAAACCAAGTTCAAATAGAAGAATGGACAACAGAAGTGCTGCTGGAACGGATGCTTCAAAGGTGCTTCCCCACTTGGATGACAGGATGCATTCTTAGGTTTTTGCCCCTTTTTTTTCTGCCCTGCAGTAAGCAGCATTATTCACAAATAATGTATTTGGCCATTTTAAAGGCTTTTGACCCCAAAATATTTGCATAGAATTGATAATGTCATTTATTTCCTAAAATAAGTTTTTAAGCAATCATATGGTATTAGAGAAGCTAATCTTTTTCCTACAGGTGCATAAAAAAAGGAATGTTGCAGGACTTGCAGAAGGATTTTCCTCTTTGCCAGTGCCTGAGTTCTAAAGTACTTTAAAAAAAATCCAAACTCCTCAAAACAATAAATCAGTTATATATAATTCTGAATAAGGTACTCAAATTATGTTATTTCCATACACCACGGTCAGAAAAGGTGGAAGATAAATCTCTGAAGACTTGTTTTTCATGGTGGAATTTTTATTCATGCAGAAGACCTAAAAGAGGAAATTACTTATTCTTCTCAACTTTCAAGTATCTGTTGGCAGTTTATCCAAACTATGGATTAATTTTTGCTACAACTGGAATGAAAACGTAGCTCAGTCTTTGCTGAGCCTCTCTCTCTCTAGACTTAGAATCTTTTGTGCAACACCATACTCAATGAGCACAGCTGTGTAACTTCCAGAGTGGAATCAAAAAACCATAAATTTTTTTCACACCTTCCCAATCCATAAAGTCTTAGTCTGGACCAGTGTGTTAGGTTAATACAACCTGGCTTTTAGTGGGGGCAGAGGAAGACACAGAAGCAGCTTCTGAGAGAGAAGCTCCTCGAAACTTCTACTCTGTTCAGCAGAGCCAATCCCTGAAAGCTCTGATGATTGACATATCGGGTGGCCCAATTACAGAAATTAGTAACACCTCTGTGATGACATATTTAAGACCAAAAAAACGTGCACAATCTTTCTTTCTTGGAGGGATAGGTAGGTGCCGGGGCCCTCCCAGTGCCAGGAGCAGCTGGGGCCAGGCGCGGCCGCCGCAGCCTTGGCACGGCCAGCGATGGACTTTGCCCGCCTGGCCCGCTGTGGCCCGCCGCACCGCAAACAGAGGCGGAAGCGGCGGCAGCAGCTTCTCCTTTCGGCGCCCTGCACAAAGAGAGGCGCTAAATGGAGCCGGCGCCGCAGCAGCCAGCACCGCCCGTGTGGTGCCGACGGAGACCACGTGGCCAGCAGCGAGAGGCATGGTGAGCAACTTTTCGATGCAGAGCCCAGGTGGAATCAACTTTTCAGCGCTGCAGAACTCTGTAAAAACTTTTCAATTGATAGAACTTGAGAACAAAAGAACCTACAGACACCAATTCTCTCCCAAGACAGAGAAAAGGGAAAGGTGAAGACACATGAGGAGAACAACATGGCAACACCAAGGTCGGTGCAAAAGAGGGAGGGGGAGGAGGAGGTGCTCCGAGCATTGGAGCTGAGATTCTTCTGCAAGCCGTGGTGAGGACTGTAATACAACGAACTGTTTCCCTGTAATTCATGAAGTGCATCGGTGGATGCAGAATTCATCCGCAGCCCATGAGAAAAAGGTGCTCGGACTGGACTGTGTGGATGCTGAGAAGCTGTGATCTGGTGAGAGGCTTGAACAGAGAGAGAGAGAACCCTTGCCGCCAGAGATAGAGGAAGAGGACCCTTGCTTTTATACTAGAACAGCTCATGCTTAAAAACTACTCTCCATGAACTAACGGCCCACGGAAAAAACAATTGTGGGAAAACGGCTGTGCCCGTGGGAGGGACTCACGATGCAGCAGGTTGGGTGAGACTGCTGCTCATGAAAATTAGAGCCATGTTAGAAAAGTTCACAGAGAACTGTCTCCCGTGGGTCCTTCCCACGGCATAGCAGAAGAGACTCTTCTCCTTAAGCAAACTAAGGAAAGATTTTTAGAAGTGACAGACTGACTAAAAGCGCCATGTTTTGTCTCCCTGCACTGTCGGTGGGAAGGAAAGAAAGGCTGGGGGGCTGAAGGTGTTCTAAAGGTTTATTTTAGTTGTCATTATCCTCTTTTAATTCTGTTAATAAATTTTGCTTTATATCTTTTAAGTTTTGAGCCTGTTTTGCCCTTAAAGTGTTTCTTCTCAATCCTTACCTCACTCACCCCTTTTTAATTGTTCTTTCCCCCGCCTCTGCCCAAGAATAGCAGAGGAGAATGAGACAATGATTTTTCATGCGTGCACTGGCGTTTGGCCAGCATCAAACCGCGACAACCAGGTTAACAAAAAGGCACCAAACAGGCTCAGTAAGATCTGGCTCAAAAGTTTTGAGCCTGTTTTGCTCATGCGTGCACGTGATTATCACCCCAAGACAAGTCAAAAGGGCAGTTCAGGGTATAAATCACGCTCACCCAAGGTTTGCATCAGGTGCCCCAGCACCCAAGTTAGTGGGATCATTTATACACCTGAAGCACTGCTCGTATTGTAACCCTTGCAGTGAAGAAGCCACTGGAATGCACAGTGGCACAGACAATGCCACAAGATTCAGCCAAAATCTACTCCGGGCAGACCCAGCAGCCCAACTCTGCATATGGCAGCACTGACTGGCTGCGTGTTGAGCTTCTTCTGTGATTGCACCACATTCAGAGCACTCCTATTCTAAAATCCCAAAAAAACCAGAAAAATTACTGACTTTTTTTTTGGTGAGAGTATCTAAGGATTTCCCCAATTCCAATCAGAAGAAAAAAAAAATTCCCTTCACTTGTACCTTAATATACTCAAATATGTTAAAACATTAACACAATTGAAACTATGCCAGCCAACAATCTGCTTTCTCATCAGCTGAATTCCATCCAGCGCGGGCAGAGCGCAGGAAGAATGAATGCTGTCTGTCTGGAAGAGGCTATTTAGAGACACTTTGTTCTGGACTGGAGTGGACAAGGCCATTATAGGAACCTCCTGCTAAAATAACAGCACTAAGAAGCATCTCTGTTCTGGAATGGAAAAGGAAAACACCAGAAAAACATGCTAATATCCCCAGAGACTGAAATAATGGGTTTTAGAAAGAAAAGTAAAGTACTGAACGAAAGCTTCCTCAAAATCCTTGAATTTAGCAATGGGTATTAATTAACATGTCACAGTTTTCACATTAAGGAAGTTAAATAATTGTGATGAACACCTACGTCATAATTTAACAAGCAGTAATGTATATATGCTAATCAATTACTTTAGCACTATACACACACCTTTAGCTAAACAGCACTAACATTAACGCTCACACAGTGCACACGCATGCTATGATTACCTCATTATATTTTTCATAACCTGTCTCAGTTAATGTCTTCAAGGATGAAGAGGAAAAAAAAGGAAAGAAGAAAATGTAACTAAAACTTAAAAATCTTAAGCTAATTATCACTATGGTGATGTAGCCATATCTGTGCTTCTGAAACTAATAACAACTATTTAAACTTTCATGATATGATTTAAAAGATGTATATTTCAAATAACAGCTGTATCCCCAAACTCTGATATTAAATTATTTGATTTCTTTTCCTTCAGACCTGCCGTTAAGATTTACAGTGTATTTCAAATATGGACATAACTATTTTTTCAACTCCATTCTGTCAATGGAAGTGTAATTCAGGTTCACCTTGTGCTCTGAAACACTTATCTGTTAAAGAGAACCCCTTCAAACACAGGTCATTAAATTTATCTTGTTGTCATCACTGCCAGTAATCAGAAGGTTCATCAAGGTAACAGCTCTACATGGAAGTAAGGTTAATTCCACAGGCAGGTTAATTCTAGATTTTCGATCAGTGATTCTCAAAGAAGTCTTGAGAGTGGCTGCTCTCAGAAATATTAAAACTGCCCAATGCTCTTTCCAACAAATGGAATTTTACAATTTAAAGACCAAGCAATCACGTGAACCTTCACTCACCCTTGAAAGTCATGTAAGTAGTCTCCAGACAGGCTAAAGTCCTGTCCTTAATTTATAAGGAAAAGTTAACCACAGTGTGATAAGAAAGTGAGATAATTACCTGCAGAAAACTGTCTTGGCAGCAAAGAAATTCATTCTTCTTCATGATGGACTCAGATGTTAACACCAATTCATTTTTGCTAAGGGCTGGTTCACTTCGGCATGGATAGACAGCCTTCAGGGGAAAAAAACCACAACTTATTCAGAGACAGCACATGCAGAAAAACTCCACTGCAAAGACACAGAACTCAGATGTGCAGAACTGATTAACAGCATTCTTTATTTCTGGTTGTGTCTTTTCGTGGTTTGTTTAATGGGGATTTTTTTTGGTTGGTTTTGGTTTCCTATACTATATCAGACTACTGTGGAAAGAAGTGCCACATCCACTCCTACTTACTCTGCAAATCTGAAGGTATACACCCAGACATTTCTAGTTCTAACCATTCTTTACACTCGTATTACATAAATCTGAACAGTTATTGCAGCAAAAGGCTTTTCTCTGGGGGGAGGGAGTCACAACACACCAACCAACCACAAAACCAAAACTAAACAATACAGGTCTTCAAACATCACAATATTATTGAACAACCACCAGCCAGTTCAACTCAAGGAACATCCATGTCTTGATTTAATAAAGAATTAATCTGTGCAATGTACCAAACCAGTACCCAAATGAATCAGTAGTAATTTATCTAGTGAGTTGGGTATTAGTCCCTAAAACTATGTTTAAGCACAGAAAGAAATTTTACTTCTCACAGCTTATATGCAGTTTGGTCTCTGTACACAAATTGTTTTGTTCCACTGTAAAAAAATCTATTACTTTTAGAATACACATGCTGGAAGACTGACCAGGACCATTCAAAAAAGGGAATTTGAAAATAAATACTTCAAGTGAAACAATTTTCCCCATCATTTACTACTTTCTCCTCCATGCTCAATAGTATTTTCACACTTTCAAAAAGGATTTCAGCAATCATTACCCTGATATTGTCTAGAACTCGTTTGAATTCCAGTGGTTCATCCTTCCCTTCCATAGCTGCAGGATCCAAGCCATCTCCTCCATAAATAAACTGTATAATGTCACCAGTAGAACTCCTGACTGTTAGATCATACTGTGAGCAAAGATCTTCAAGAGATTTTACCAGACGTCTCTGAATGGAAAAAAAAAAAGTACAAGGAAAGTAAAAGGATCTTTTTAAAAATAGCTGTTGATTTGCAACACAAGGAGTACAGAAACTGGACTCAGGAAATAAATTTGACACAGTGATGAGAAGGCATGAAAACCTATTTAAAATCATACCTTACCCCTAAGGCTTTACTGTACATTCCAGAGAACACAAAAGTCAACCAAATTTCACGCAACAACACAACACCCCACATTTAGAATTCCATTGTATAGGAAACCTAATGGCCTAATGCTAAGCTGCAAGAACCGATTGTAGTTCAAGGGATTTATGTGGGTTGTTTTTTTGGACATAATACTTGTATTCTTCCAAGCAGGTTTATTTCTCAAGGGCTACAATACTTTTTGTGTATGGAAGCAGAACCACTCAACAATTTGTTTTCATGGACAAAACCAAAAGAGGTCCTCTGCCAAAGCCATTTTTCTGTCTGGGTTATCTGCTTCTCTAACATTAACTCCTCATATTGGGAAACCCCTTAACTACCATCTTCCTTTGCATCCCAAAAGGAAAGCATGCTATGAAACATTTTAGACTAAAAGCATTTTTACCTGAAAGATGGGTTTCATTGTTCCATGAAAGCAAATTAGGTCACCTAAGCTAGACTATATATTGGTATTTTTTTCTCACTGGCGAGAAAAATGGTAAGATAAAATAAATGTTAAGATTTTTTTTTAAACTCCGAAGTCCTACAGTGCTACATTTCATTCATATAGGAAAAAAGTTGAAGATGAAAAATACTTTGCAGGTTGCTTATTTTATTTATCTACATTTGTAAATACTTGCACATATGCCAAGATTATTCCATTCGTTTTGGAGACAAATGGTCTAATTAGTGACCTACCCCAAGGGGGTTTTTTCCCTGTCTTTGTACAGTTACTTGTGTATATTGGAGTATGTTCCCAGCCCCAAATTATCTCGGTTTTTCTACTGCCTGTTACACTGGGAAGAGGCCTATACTTTATATACTACTTAAATTTGGAACTGAAGTCTTAAGACTGCACATAACAGCAAGAAGCTTTGTTGGAGGAACATTTATTTACAGCCAAAGACACTAAAATCTTACAGAACCACTCTAAGTCTATATGGCCAAGATGCCTCTCACCTAGAGAGAACAGACACTGAAAGGGAACTTTAACTGCATTTCTGTCATCACTCCCATCAGTTTTAGGAACACACTACACAGAAAGCAGTCCTCAACAATTACACAGAACAAGAATTTTGCAACTCATATTTGAGAGGAAACCGCTTAATACAATCATGTTATTGTACCGTTGGCTGAGGTGTCGTTACAAACTCCACACCTCCTGGAGCACAGATCAAGCCATGGATTTCACAGGATCACACACAATGCTTGCATTCTCCCTGATCCATCACCTCAACATGCTCATGAGAAACAGCCAAATTTGGCACGATTGATAAAACCCTCACTCTGCTGACAGTTACCTGCATATATCCAGTTTCGGCTGTTTTTACAGCTGTATCAACCAGACCTTCTCGACCAGCCATCGTGTGGAAAAAAAATTCAGTGGGAGTCAACCCAGAATAGAAGCTGTTAGCAACAAAGCCTTTTGCTGCAGGGAGCTGCAGAAAAGAGTGGGAAAAATACACTTAAAATGCAATGCACGTTCTGTATGTTACAGAAAAACATGGTGCACGTCATCTAAATTCTTTCTGAAAGTTTGCCAATACCCCCATCAACACAGGACAATGATCTCAGCTCTGCTTAGCTCTCAAGTTCCACGTTTGTATTTTAGATCTGAATAAAGGTTTCAGAAACCCTTGCCTACTTCTTCCAAACTAATTTAACGGAGTTTCTCGTTCCTCCTACAAACCTTGTCACACTTACAGCTATTCCTTCCCAACACACCAACACTTCAGACTCCCTTACACTTGCAAAAATTGGAAAGGCAATTAAGAATGTTCATTTTGCTCTAGTAGTGCAAAGGTATTTGCTGAAGACTAAGGAATCCAGAAAAAATATTACTGGAGATATGTATATAATTTATTTTTTGGAATGGTTTGCCCTCACCCCTGAAGAAAGTTCTTGCCAATGAAATTTACGCAGGCATCCCTTCAAGTCAAAAATCACTTTTTGTTATTTAACAGGTAATGCTTTCCAAATCAGAAAAAAAGCTAGAGTCAAATTTTATCTTCTCATCTAAACCATGAAGTATTGTTTCTTTTTCCACTTATTCAGTATGTTACAAAGCTCAGAAGTGGAAATTTGGAATTTAGTGACAAATGCAAGTGTCATAGCTACTGTCTGACACTTAGCTAACACACTAACTAGACTATGGGCTTATACCTAGAACTTTCTTTGCTGTTCACTGGATTTCAAATAGCACTTTAAAAAAAATTCATCTCATTGAATTACATTAACAAGTGCATGAGAGTCATTATTGCTTCATGTAGGACTGAACTGAAACATGGAACACTGAGAGTAACCCGTGATACCTATGCTGGTGGAAAAAGAAAAACCAGAATGGTTTATCTGGCATGTCTCGTGTTTATAAAGAGACCAACACACATTCAGCAGTTTTCCTGAAAAGTATTAGTGCAGTCAAACATAACACCAGAGAGAAACTTTAACAAATTACTTTTAGGATTCTCAAGAGAACCAAAAATGTATCATCACCTCACTTAAATTTTACTAAACTAGAAAGGTCAAAGCAAGGCTTAGCTGTAAAAAGTCAAGCTGAGTAGACATCCTACAGCAACTCAGAACACTGTTGTTAACTCCCAAATCACAAAAAACATTTTACATGGACCATATATGATCCTTTTCCTTCAGCATATCATTACAACGCATTTTATCATGCATCCTTCTCAAAATGGCTTAAATAAATTTGTTTCACTTTCCTTCCCAGTCTGCTGTAAATGTACAGAGTTACCTTAGAATGCTTCTCAAAGTGAGGCAAAGACCTGTTCTCAAACCCGTCAGGAACGCGGGACCCGCTGATAGCCTGCTGCCCGACACAAGCGATCATCTGGGATATGTTAATGAAGGAGCCTGAAGAGACAAAGGAAAAGAAAGCCCCTCACTCACAAATGAGGAATATACAGCTTTCCTGATGAGCTATCCTCACTTCATGAAGGTCTATCATTTAGCCTCATAACTGCTCAACAAAATAGAATTGCAAGAGTTAGAGAAGCTTTTCTGTTACTCATCCTGTTCATTTCAGCATTTATGCAAAGGCTGGCAATTAAGTCTATGATACAGCCAACAACTTCTCATTTTTTTTTCCTTTGGGTCATAGACATTCATGCCATTATTTGACTCCAGTCCTTATATTATTCTGGTTTTTATTATGGATTGTGTTTTACACAGCCCATGATCCTAACCTACATATTTTGTTTCACAATTTCTTCAATAAACGTACTTTAACAATATTTTTCATATAGGGTTCAGTGTCTACCAGGACTCCTAGTAAAAATTAAGTCCCAGAGAACTAAGTCACTAACTCAGAAGTTTTGTTTGCTGAATATGTTTGCGAACAATGCCTTCCCATCACTCCCACAAAAATTATACACTTAACATATTCTTCTTCTTAGATTTCAGTATTTCTGTAGAATGCAACGTCACTACAAGGCTTTCCACAATTGATTAGACAGCTAAAAAAGGCAAAAGGTTAAATAATTTCTTCAAATTGTTACAGGAAATGAAAGCTCAGAGAAGAATTTGAGAGACCTTATAGCACCTTCCAGGACCTAAAGACAGGCTACAAGAAAGACAGAGAGGAACTTTATGCAAAAGCGTGTCATGATAGAACAGAAGGAATGACTTTAAACTGTCAGGGGGCAGGTTCAGATTAGACATCAGGAAGAAACTCTTTATTATGAGGGTGGTGAGGCACTGGAACAGGTTGCTCAGAGAAGCTGTGGATGCCCCATCCTGGTCTGGTGGAAGATGGCCCAACCCATGGCAGGCGGGTTGGAACTAGATGATCTTTAAGATCCCTTCCAAATAATTCCACAATTCTAGGAAATGTTAGTTCCAATTCTGAATGTATCATTTATAGTTGATTTTTCTATGTGACATAAATACTTTAAGTAGAAACACTCTGAAAACATTTTACCGATTAATTAGTTCAAGTCCTAAGAACATCCAAAGTTCCAACAAGATGTTTTGCAACTTGTACTAAAAATGAAGACACAAAAATATCACAACATCAGCTTGATTTTAACTAACTATACCCAACCTGTACTTACTGAGCCACTTAAATAGCTATGACATGAAGTTGCACAACTGACAGTATAAAACAAGATATGAAGACGGAACAAGTGATTTTCACAGAAGTGATGGCGTGAGCAACCTCCATGCCAAGTTCAGCTATCCCTACCTTTAGAACCACAGAGAGCCATGATCAGGGGACTGTTGCTCTTGTCCAGTTCTCTGAGACAGGCACTGCCAGCGTGATCTCTGATAACCGACAGTTCTTTAAGGATCAAGGCCTGAAATATGGCATTTCAAGAGGTTCAGAATTTGCTAAAAACCACTTAAACAAACAGAACTCTCTCACTCCCAGCAACACCTTCGGTAGTCAAAGGGAATTCAAAATACAGTAAAGACAAAGAAACCAAGTCGTTGCTTCAGGTAAAATAACTTCAAATTTTAGCTTGCCTAACTTTCAGTTTGCTGGAACAAATGTCTTTGTTGGGATAAGACAGGGGTATCCAGGAACATGACAATCTCTTAGCAGCATCAAAAACATCAGCTAAACTGAGCATTGCACTAAGCTCTAAGTCACACTGTGCTACATGAAAAGATAATCAAAAAAATCTTGAACAATCAACTCCATTCCAATTACCTGTGTAAATTTATTCTCTTGTATCACTCCAACACACCCTGGAGGATTTCAGTTGTTCTATGTTTAGCTAACATTTTCAGATGCACATCAACAGAGCCTATATAGACTCAGCTTAGGATGCATGCCTAGGGACTGTATTCGCTTGTATTTTTAGGTTTCAGAAGACAACTTTAGACATCACAACGCACATGAATATATTTGTGAAGTCTCTACTCAAAATGGATAATGAATTAAAAGTTTTACCTCTAGTGTCTCTTCTGCAGTACAACCAGGCTGTTGCTGTAGCTTGCCAGTGTTCAGAGCTTCAATATACTCATCGCATTTCTTATACCCAGCATTCAGGAGCTCATACTTAGCTTTTAGCAGGCCCTGCCCAGGGGTTACGTCACCAATTCCAATTGAAAAGCCACGATTAGCTATTATTAAAAAGAAAATAAATTGTTTTGATAGCTCAATCTCATATAGAGAAAACTAATTAAACCCAGGAAATATTACTGGGAACTTTCAATTTTGCCTCCCATCATGTGACCATCACAAGCACTTCATAAAAACAGTAAGTTCTTTCACTGTCTGTCAGCTTCAAAACTAGCTTATTTTTTTCAAAAGCACACCATGTGAAGCAAAAATCTTGCTTGCTCCCTGTTTCTGCATTAAAGTTCTATTTTACAAGGAAATGTACCTACAGAGATAGACTGGAGCAAGTCTGGCCAGACGCGACATGGCATCCGCAGCTTCCACTTGTCCCCAGTCCCTCAGCAAGATGTAGAAGATGTTGTTCTTGGAACCTGACCCCAGTGTTCCTTTGTCCATACTGCCACTCATTAACTCACTGTTTTGAATTGTGACATCTAGAAATGAAAAGACAACGAGAATTCACCCATTTAGTTTTCTAAAACATTCACTAACCACTGGCAATCACTTATGGAGAGAATTTTAACATAGAAGCTCTGTCTGTGCTCAGTATTTTCAATGTGAATTTAGACATCATCTTATTGATGCAAAAGTCATTACTCTATCACTTATTATATCAAATCAAAACATGATGCAAGGTTTTCTTGAGATTTTTGAGGATTTGCAGAGAACTTTCTGAAGAGAATTACTATGTCTTCAAAAATGAATTTCTTCTCAGAGAACTGAACACAGACAACGAAACGTAAAAGTTTTCCACATCATGTGCTCCTGTTAAACTCAGAAAATGGAAATTCTTCCCATATTTTCTAAAATGAATAGACTGTGAAATAAAGAAGACATCTTACATTCACAGAAGTGTGAGCAGGATCGCCTTGTGGCCTTTTGTCCTACAATATTTAGAGGCTGAAAAAAATTGTTCCACCATGTTTGCAACCAACTGAACAGCAGAGAGTGGTCCTTTCATCTACAGAAATCACTCAAATTGGCTGTAGAGGGGACTTGAGTGCTAACTGGGAAATTCTTTCTTGAGCCAACATTGCAGGACATTCGAATTAATGTAAATGAATGAATGGTTCCTCAACTTACACTTCTGAGCAGCTAGGAACCAGCCTAACCCTGCCTGCTCAAATTCCTTTCCAGCAGTCACCCCATGAATGTTAAATTAATTATTAGCAAAGTCTTGCTCATCTCCTACAGCCTTTTCAACCATGGTGCTTGGAATTCCATCTGCCACTGACTTCCCTAACTGGAAGGACATGGATGGCTTGACATCCTAGGGATTTATCTCCCGTGCATATTCTAACTGCTTTCAGTGTTCAACTTCTAATCTCTGCATTACTACTCCCACTTAAGAGACTAAATTTTTCCATTTTCCCTCTGTACAGTCACTCCTACAGCTTTGACTTTCTGTCTCTCACCTTCAAACACTAAGTTAGCATCGCCAAAGCTGAGCATCATACAAAAGACATTTTAGTTTATGAAAACATCCAAACCTTTTCTCTGGTGTTCATGTTTTGAAGCATGACTTTAACTTTTGAGAAAAACTGCCAGATTTTATTTTTTATTTCAAGAACAATTATGTAAAGTACTGCTTCAACTCCTACAGTGAGCTCAACAATTTCTATGATTTCTTTGAAGACTTCCAAAACATGGCTTTAGAAGTACCACTCACAAGAATCATTGTAACACAGGTCCTCCCCTTTGCCACAATACTGTTTGCCCTTTGTTCGTAGGTTGGCTTTTACAGGACAATCATCACTGGGTTTGAGAATGAGGCTGAAAACCTGTTTTCCTGTCCAGAGTGTTACAGGCTGAGAGAAACAGAAGGAGAAAAATTAAGATTAAAATTTTATGCTACAACTACAGTAAAAGAGCAAGCAAGAATTTAATTGTAAAACTGTTTTATATACAAAACTCGTCTATGGAGAATCATAATTGTAGAAATGCACAGTAGCATTTCTCTGAAAAATATTATGCATTTTCATAGATTTAAACCCCCTGAGTGCTGAATGGTTATCCTTTACAACAGTGTATGTGCATGCACTCAGACAAATGTACTTTATCGCTCCCTCTTACTGTCATGTTCCCCTTTCTGATTAGGAAAGGGAAAAAACCTCAAAGATGCTGCTGCTGCCATTTCATTTCTCAAAGAGGTTGCAACATTTATAATTGCTTCTTTATAAAGTACCTTTGATTTAAAACTTTAGGAGTTTGAAGAGTCATGTAACATCACCATGGGTCAAGAACACACAATAGAGAAAGTCTTGGTAACATGAAAAAAATAGTTTGACACACCTTCAGAATTGCTGGGGGTGGAAGACGAACTTTGATCTTTTCATCCTTGCCAACCAGGATAGAAGCAATAATTTGACAGGCTTTGGCTCGATCAAAAAAGGTATCTTTTAATGTAAGAAGATAGGCACCTGGAATGAAAAAAGTATTATGACAGACTAAATTTAGATTCAATTTAAAAGCCATTGCATATTAAGCGTCAATTACTTCATTCTAATACTAGTCAGCTACTTACTATGCAAAACAACAATAGTTTAAAACAGCTTCAGTTGTAAATCCTTTCCAGACTTTTTTTTAATTGCTCCATACTAAATGTCTAAAAATTAGGAACAGTCTATTTCTATAACCTACTCTCTTGCTCTGAGATTCTATTCCATAAGTGAAATACAGCCTTGGCATTTATTTTTGTACACTTTCTTCCTTCTGTTCATTGAATATTTCCCAAAGAATTAAGGACATTGAAGGTACATACATTGAAGGTAGGTTAGAACTCATTTTTATTGAGTAAATCAATTCCTCTACCATAATCATAAGCAATTCACATTGTCTACTGATCGCAGACTAAGATCCCAAACACTCATATACAGAAAAACACAGCAAAATACACTCAAAGGCAGTAATAACTGCAGCTACGAAGGTAGACAGCAACAGAAATTACCCCTGAGGACATCGTTCTATTTCAGGCAAACAACAGCCTTACCTAATAATGTCATTTTGACTTGTGAAAAAAGAAAGCTTTTAATTAATACAGAAAAATCCTGAAAAAATGGAAGTGATTCTGAAGGAGCAACTGTGAGACCACACAGCTCTGAAATAAGCTCATACACACCTGTGAGGAAATCTTGAATAGCAGCAATAAGAGGTTCTCCATTTCTTGGCGTTACCAAGTTTGCTTTAGTCTGCATGACATAAATAAATGTTATGCATTTGAAGACACTGATATTCCATTTGCTATTCAAAATGGAACTTACCATTTGAGACATTAATTTTATGGTGAAATGGTCAAAGCTTATTCTAAATCAAACTACAGATTTCTTCAAAAAGACAGAAAAAATAAAGCAGAAGTTTCGGTTCACTTCAGTCCATGCACATCTATTGACAGTTAAGGAACAGCCTGAGAAAACTTACTGGAAATTACATTTTCTGTTTCCCAAGCAGAAGTGGCAAACAACTTGATGTGTTTTAGTAGGGACAGGGAAGGGAAGACAAGCTAGCTTTGAGAACAGGGGAAGGGACAAGAGCAGTTACATTCACTACAGGGATCTACTGGAATATTCCACGTTGTGTGGTCCCTCCTGATGGGTAACAAACAAGCCACCTCTAGCTCCATGTTCTACTCAAACTACCGCTCCAGTTCATCACTCCCACCTATGGAGCAGCTTTGCCTGAACACATGCCCACACAGATCTGAATCACACACTGGGGGTGTTCTTTTTAAGCTCTCAAATCAGTTCAGCGAGCCCCTACAGGCTGCAGCCAACAACTGTATGGCTACATCTGAAGTAGGGGTGGCATTCAGTAACCCTAAAGGAGCAATGGACTGGAAAACCCTCAGCTTGGTGCTACTGACTCTACTTTCATACCACAGATCAAAGCTTGCAACCATCAGATCCCTATTTATCTACCCTCTCTTTTCTCTTTTCGACCCTGCCCTATAAGCCTACTGTCTCCTGCCTTCTCTGGGAAGCTGCCTTCTGCAGTACAAGCCCGCTATCACCGCCTCATTTCCAGCTGCTCTGTCTGCAATTCCCAGGCTGCCAGACCAGAAGCACATGATGTATCTGCTGGTGACAGAGCCACCCCAGTCTGGTAGCAATCTCTAAGGACAGTCAGGCACAAGCATACTGATGACATCTACTTACTTAAAACACTGCATTTTTCCCAGATGTTAAACCTAAGGCTGTAAGACCGTGGGTGTGTAACAGTCCTAATTTATTCTGAAGTCCCTTTTGCAGAGTTTTCAGGCAGCTTCAAAGTTGTAAATTATCCCCAGTAATCTAGACTGTACTACAGATTTCACATGCAAGTTAAGAACTAAAGGGCTCAGCTCATCCATCACCAGCAAAATCCCAACCTGAGCACTTGATCTACCTACCCCCATTAAAACAAGTGCTTCTGCTTTTGCTTCTTCTGTCTGAGGAAGGTGGAGGTTCATCTCATCTCCATCAAAGTCTGCATTGTATGGTGTACACACACATTCATTGAACCTGAATGTCCTATGAGGTTTTACTCTAGCCTGGAAAAGGAAAAAAAAAAAAATGAAAGATGCACACACACTTGGGAATGGCTAAAGAAAAGTCAGTGCTTCCTTGCAGATGTTATCTTTGTATTACAGACATGAGTCAAAATTCTTCATTATAGGATTTACCTCAACCAGGAATTGACAGAAATTGTACTCACATTATATTATAGAAATGTGGCTAATAATTTTCATTATGAAGAATTTATAAAAAGCACAGAAAACAACATGTTTGCAGAGGTAACGTCAACTCCACAAAAATGAAATGCTCACACAAGAAGAGACAGCAAGGTCAATTATGGCTCTTAGGAGAAGTGTGCACACAGCATCCTGGCCTGGGTACACATCAACTCCCACGCACAGGCACAACTGCACTGCATTCCTCTTTACCCCAAAACTGTTTCAGCAGGAGCTGGTTATTTTTACTGGTATAAGACAGAAACACCATAAAGGTCAAGTGCCTAATATTCTGGGCTGCACTGTCTCTGTGCCAGCCTGTGTGCACTCACAATGTGAGCCATGATGCTCAGCTTGTGCAGAGAGGGCTGCCGGTTGAACAGGACGATGTCACCATCTATAAGATGTCGCTCCACAATGTCACCAAACTTCAGCTCCTGGGCCATCTTCTCTCGGTTCCCATACTTCAAAAATCTTCATAGGAAGATACAATAATGCAGTCAGAAGATACATAGACAGTAGATGGGAGGACAATTGAAAATTAGTTCTGTATTTATAAGGTAAACTTTTCCATTAAATGCTGGACTATTTGTATTACAATAAGACAAAACTGGCAGAGACTGAACAACAGTTGCTGCTATTTTAAGTGATGAATGTATTTTGATCTCAGTCAACAAAGCTACAGTGATTAGAAAACTTAGTAAAAAAAAAAGTCCATTTGTAAAAACACAGAATTTATTTCAATTGCATCAGCGAGCATAGGAAGTTTCACTCATGTATTACCCCATCTTCCTACCCACAAAATGACTACAGATTAGCTCTCACATGAAAACAGCCAGTATGATTTGCCCCAAACTGCCTACTTTCACTTGTGTCTGTACTACACCTTCTATTTCTACTAAGACAGACTCAGTCATAAAATATAAATCTAATCGCAGTTCAACATCATTAATATGTGCACTTTAGTTTAAATGCAAGGGACTATTTAAAAAAAAAGTACACTAAACCTGAGAACATAAAATTCTTATTCTACTGCCCTTTATGAAAGACTCTAAAAATAAGTTTTAATCCCTGCAGATACAACTGCCTTCACACAGCAACAAGAACAAACTGATGGGGAGAAATAGAAAGTGAATCATTACAGATAAGCATGATACCTTTTCATCTGGGTGTGCCTTTGCTGTATGAAGTTTGCTCCAGGATGAACATCAGGACCATTACAGACAAGTTTCCTCATAAAATTAATATTTGCTTTGTTCACCTGTTGCATAAAGACTTCAATCAGAAACAAACAAAACATGTTTCAGGATCTTGTTTTTACTGGTGGCTTTTGTGTTCTCAAATTTTAGGCTCAATTGACAATCCCCCTACCCAGCCTCTAGCTGCTGAGGGGAACTCTCAGGAGGGAATAGAGGAGGAAAACATCAGCCAATCTTTGAGCAGAGTATCAGAGGGAAATTAGATCAAAAATCTGGGAGAGACTCTTAGAAATAAAAATACCCTACCACTCCTTCATATGAATCTGTGAATGAGTTGAAAAAATATGAAGCAAAACTCTCCATTCTAGAGATGTCACTCCTTACACCACATCTTGTCAGCCCTTGCCTATATCCAATGCTACAAATCTTTATTTGCCAGCAGCAACAGAACTGGCAAAGCATCACTGAATGGCATTTCAAACATAATGCACTACATTCACTCCCTTTTAGAGTGACTAAAGAAACAACGTCGAGGTCCAGGTTGGAAAAACAAAAAGGAATAGAAAGATTTTTTGAGTACTACACAACTTACCTTTTCAGGAAAGGTCAGTATTTTAGCAACATGAATAGGCACTGCTACCTCATCTATTCTTAAGTTAGGATCAGGTGAAATGACTGTTCTGCCAGAAAAATCCACTCTCTTTCCAGACAGATTGCCTCTAAACCGACCTAACAAAACAAAACAGTTAAAACTCTTTAAATAAAAGCAGTTTTCAAAATGTTATCTGTTCAGACAACACATTAGAACATCTTTTAAGGTACAGCACTGAAGTGCAACACAACAGTAGGAGACAGACACTTGGCAATAACAAAGATTTGTGGTTCAATTATAAAAAAAAAAATTTTAAGGAACTTTTTAGACAAACCTTGTTTTCCCTTAAGTCTCTGAACAAAACCTCTGGTCCATTTTTTAGGTGCCATGTTGAGAGGTATTCCAGAGAGCTCACTATTAATGTACAGGGCACACTGCAGTTGAAGAAAATCCCAGTCTTCCATAATCATCTGTGTTTTGGCTCCTGATATCCTGTGCTAAACAAAACAGTCATCCAATTCAGAAAACAAATACAACAACATATATTAAACTAGCCAAGAGTTTTTCTGTTACGAGTACAACTCTTCCTTTGCAAATAACATTATAGAACTTCCACAGATTGGAATGAAAAAGGCAGAAAAACTTTAGAACAGGATGCACATTGCTATAGCATAAGGCCCATCACAAGGGAACCCAGCCAAAAAAAAAAAAAAAACCAACTTTTGACTAATACGGGCTTTGAACAAATGCTCACAAAATTAGGTACTTGTTCAAATTACATTTTTCCCAATGCACTTAAGCTAATATAACTTAACAGACTGGAAAAGCAGTAGTTAATAATTTTTCAGTCATGGAAGAGTTAGTATTCAATTCATTTTGTTTGTCTGAAAAAGGAACAGTTTGGAATAGTGTGAAAAGTATTATTCTGGTAGAAGTGCTCTTACGACCAAATGATAAAATGTCAAATTTTCTTTCAGTCTCAATTTGATGACTACACTAAATATAACCTGATTTCTCAAGAACAGATGGTGGAACAAAACAAGCACAGAGATGTAAAAAAAGAGGAAGGCCTACAAGGAATAAAAACCAACATGAATCAGTAAGTGTAATATTTTCATTTTAAGTGACTACCGAAAAACTGTGACAGTCATGGGAGAGGGGAAAAAAAAAAAGAAAAAAATAAGAAAAAGAACTAACAGACCAGAGCTGAAAAGTAAAAACATTTCCCATAAGAATCCCAGGAGACCTTCAGCAGGTCCTACACTGCAAGCAGCCAGTCAGCTCTGTCTGAAGTGAGCTTATCCTATCTTTCAGTAAAATGCCCAACGACACAGAAATGCAGTACCAGACTGTAAGCACCAAACCCACTTGTTATACTCAACTCTAAACAAATCTTACTGAAGGCAACAGTCTCAGAGTGTGAACCCACCTTTTTTATCACATCATTGAGGAAAATGATCTCTGTCAGTTTCATTGTCAAATCGTCCTCATTGGTGCCAGACTTCAAGTCGCTCACGACAGAGGGTCTGATACACAGCGGAGGCACCAGGAGCCGTGTGAGGATCAAATCCGAAGGTTTACCTGCTTGTGGGTTCATTAGAAGTAGAGGGACGTCTTCTGCTGGGATTCTTTTGAAGAGGTTCAATACTACCAATGGATTCAAGTTTTCCTACAAAATCCATTGGGAAAAAAGGGAGAAGAAGCCATCCTGTCAAGTTTCAATGCTTCTCTCCTCCCCATATTTTACTGATGTTCAGAAATAGCCTTTTTCAAAGGCAAATAGAGATCTACTCATGCAAACAAAACTATGTTTTGGCTTATTTATTCTGAACCAATGCTTCTAGCATCTCAGATGTGAACTTGCTATATTCTTTCCTTCCATTATTTCCCTGTATACTTACTACTCCACTTACTTCTTATCGTGTTGCTCTCTTGCCTCAAGAGTTAATGGAAAGTATTTCATCGTTAATAGACAAAGCAACTCGACTAACATCCTACAACAAACTTACAGTACATTGTATTCATTTTATTAGTAAATCACGTGATTACAGTACTTCCTAGAAATTTTTCAAAACTCAATTTCTCTCTTTGTAGTACAGCTACTGCTGTATTCACTAGTTTTTCCATCCAAGTATGTACCTGGAGATATTTCCAGCTTGCAAAGAGCAGAAGGAAACAAAACTGCATCCAATGAAAAGCTAAATGACACAAAAAGTTAGTAAATTAAGGCTGATCTCTCCTTCTCAATATTAAGAACTTCTGAAGAAAAAAAGGTGTGTATTGGAATAATACTGGAGTTACGGTGAATCTATACATACATGCAAACTTTATAAGGAGCTGTGTTTCTTCCTCCTTGTCTAGTTTATAGAAGCATAACACACCAAGAACAGCCCTTTCTTTACAGGCAGGTAATGGTGTATCAGAACATGCTAATATACTCAATTTCTCATTTTAGCAAAGTTAACATTATTGTCCCGGATACAAACATTCTTCATGTGTCTTTCGATGTACAGAATTCTTGGATTGCCACAAGACTTTAGCTGATACATTGCAAACCTTTGAGGAGTTTTATTTCATGCACAAAAACTAGCAAAAAATTTAGATTATAATAAAATTCACCTGAGCTCTTCCCAATAAGGGTTCCACTTCTTTGTTATATTCAATGGCAGTTTCAAAGGACTGGAGAAAAGTAGATACTATTGGATCCACAACTTTCTTATTTGTCTTGTACTTTTCATGTATTATTTTCAACAAACCACACTTCTTCACAGTTCCTGCAAGGAAATAAATATGGATTATCTCGGGATTTTATTTCAAAATAACAACAACACCAAAAAACCAAAACACCACCAAAACGTAAGTAAGTTACAGTTCCAAAACAAGCTAAGCCTTCAGTGAACACAAGAATAAAATAAACCTTTATCAGCTTTATTAACCAGTTTCCTAAACTCACAGAGCAACAAAAGGACAATCAAGTCCAAGAAGTATTCTGACCCATCATGTAACTTTTCTAAACGCCTGTTTATGCTCCCTATATGTATATAGGGCATTCATGATAAAGCAGCTCTCCTTTTATTGAGTTGCTGAATATTACAACAAAGAACCCAGAATCTTCGTGAGTTAGAAGTTTTAAGTTATGGATTAACCATCTACTATGAATCTGTAATACTCCAAGTCCTTAAACCGCAGTAACACACGATGAGTGTAGATGAAAAAAAAACGGACATATTTTGAAAACCAGATATGAACTCTTACAAAAACACTCTGCCCTGAAGAAGGAATAATCTTAAGAAAGATAATTTGATACAATGATGAAAAATGATGCTCACTCAAAATTACAAAAGCTATCAATGCTTTTATGTGAATGTATTGATCACTGCCAATAGCTCTCAATATTTTTAAAAACACGTTAAAAGGGTTTTTTTGCCTTTATTCAAGTATCAAATATTGGTTACTGCCATGAAACATGACCTAATACAAACAACTAGGAAAATGTCTATATCCACACAAATGAGATGTGAACAAGCATGTGCCTGGCCCTAAAAAATGCAATTACCTGTTTCTTAATGAAGGCCAGAGAGAACACCCACTGGCTGTGCAATGAACAATCATATTCAAGATTTGGATCCTATCACAGCCACCAAGGTAAGAACCATCAGAGCAGATAACTTCACAAACTGCGGATGTCAACACTCACCATTAAAAGCCCCACAATAAGGACAAGTGTTTTTCTTTCGGCACTTCTCAGACACTTTCTTTTTTAGCCCTCTCTTCTGAAGATATGTGAGGCCAGGTCGTTTCAGGTAATCTAAAAACTGCTTTTTTTCTTCCACCGACAGCATGATACGACAACAGGTCTTGCAGATCATCTTAAAAGTAAACATGTGTAAACACAGTTATTTGAGAGACATATTCAGAGATGGAACCTCTTGAACTACAGCTTAAGTTCTTCAACACTGCATTTTTTGGAATGAGATACTACTGTCTAGATTAAAAGACCAATTCACATACTGGAATACACATTAAAAAGCACATGAGCAAAATAAAAACACAGTCAATGAGGCAAATCCTTAGCTAAGCTCTGCAGGGCCTTAAAATTCCATATAAAGCAAACAGAGCTTTGATTTACCAGGATGTTCTAAAAGGCAAATTATCCTGCATATATTTAATTCAAACTGCAGAAAACTAATAGATTAAATTTATCAGTCTGAGACTACATAGAACATCACTAAGACTGGTCTTTAAATACCTGTATTTGACAAAAGAAAATGTACATAAAGATAAATTAATAATGCAACCTTATTTTGGCCTTCTCAATTTCTTTCAAGCATCATCTTTCCTGAAAATTCCCTTTTTCTAGACTAGAAACTGACAACAAATCATGATCACGTTTACCTGTAAGATGCCTATCACAGCTTTGAAGTATCCAACATGAAAACATGGTAGTTCTAAGTCAATGTAGCCATAATGCCCTAAACAATCAGCCAAACTTTTCCCACAGGTTTCACAGGGACGGTCTTTTTCACTGGTTCCCTTTGGGAGAAAAAGAACACACAGGTGGAGAAAAAAAAGTTAGCTGTAATTGATGGGATAGATATAAAATACAACAGTTTCTAAGCTAGTCAGGAATCCTAACAGCAGAACCAGTCCTTTTAGCCAGCATCAGAAGCATGTCAGCAGCATTAGTCACTCTGACCCTTAAGAAAAATGGTTTTTACACACAGCCCCTGCTGAAAGCAACGACCCGGACTCATGTAGCTCTTGCAACTGATCTACAGCCCATGAATCTACATTGTGGCATTTTGGTGACACATCTCTGCGTGTCCCAGCAGTCTGGCAGAAGAGTAACTTACCTCCTGCCTCGAAAGAATGCATTCCTATCCTCCAAAAGCATGAAGAAAGTAGCTGGCACTGCAGCTAATAGTCTATGAAATTCAATAAAGACTCATTTGAACTTACTTTGGACAAACAGTATATTTCAGTGACTCCAACTTTTTTTTTAACCACTTCAGCAATTCCTCACAAAGGGTTTGGTAAACAAAAAAAAAAAGTTCTCACCATGCGATGGTCCAGCACTCCATACTGCAGCGGAGAGTGATGGTTGTCCTGACTATACAAATTTTTGCTGACCACTTGAATGTGAGCTTGCTGACGCATCTCTTCTGGAGATTTCATGCCAAAACAGATGTGGCTTCTAGGACAGGAAATTTCAGATGTCTGTATGGGCATATCTATCTACACATATAGGCAAAACCACTTATAATGACAAGCATGTCTACATGTAAGTATCACAGAACCAACTAGGTGGAAAAAGACCTCGGAGATCACTAAGCCCAACCTATGACCAAACACCATCTTCTCAACCAGACTATGGCGCTGAGTGCCACATCCAGCCTTTCCTTAAACACCTTCAGGGACAGTGACTCCACCACCTCTCTGGGCAGACCATTCCAATGTCTAACCACCGTTTCTGTTAAGAAATTCTTCTTGATGTCCTAGATTCTTCCTTCCGTAGTGGAACTTAGGGCTGTGCCTTCTCATCCTGTCACTGGTTGCCTGAGAGAAGAGACCAATTCCCAGCTGGCTACAATCGCCTTTCGGGTGGTTTTAGAGAGTGATACGGTCTCTCCTGAGCTTCCTTTTCTCCAAGCTAGACGCCCCAGCTCCCTCAGACGCTCCCCCTAGGGCTTGTATTCTAGAACCTTCACCAGTTTCGTTGCCCTTCTCAGGACGTAAAGTACTCGAAAGCAATGCAAAAATGGCTAGGTTGAGTCACAACATTGCTGAAACATGTTCTTTTCAGATAACTATAAAATGTAAAGCTGTTTTGCTTTGAAGTGAAGAGGTGCTTTTTATTTGAGGGATTTATCGACCTTCTGGGCATCCCCACCGCTGGGCACAGGCACAGCACCCTTGTGGGAGAACCCAGCCTGTGCCAGCGCTCCTAGAAGAGGAGCAGGCGTGCCCGGAGCCGCCCCCCGCGGCCCTCCACGCCAACACTCTCCCAGCTCCAGCTACAGCGGTTCTGCCCCCCGCAATTCTGCTGCTCCCCGCCTCAGCCCGCGGGCGCCGCACGGCCCCCACTCACATTTTCTTGGCCACATCCGTCTCCCTGAACTGCTCCTTCACCATCGCGGCGGCGGCGGCG
>VWPU01016970.1:0-19500 GCA_013398955.1 Callaeas wilsoni | reverse complement strand
CTTTTAGTTTAAAAATATTCTCCTTGGTCCTATCACTATCTGTCCATTTTAAAGTCCCTCTCCCTCTTTTTTTAAGCCCCCTTTAGTACTGGACAGTGCCAGTGAGGTCCTCCTGGATCCTTCTTTTCTCCAGGCTGGACCAGCCCAGCTCTCCCAGCCTGGCTCCAGAGCAAAGGTGCTGCAGCCCTCTGATGGTCCTGGTGGCCTCCTCTGGACCTGATCCAACAGGTCCGTATCTGTCTTGCCCTGCGGGCCCCAGCCCTGGACCCAGCTCTGCAGATGGGGCCTTGTGAGGGCAGAGCAGACTGGGAGATCCATTTTAGATGTTCACAAATCGCAACTGAAGAAAACCAAAGTTTTTCCCTCCCTAAAGTTCACATACACTACAGAGACTTTGTTCAGCTGGCATTTAAAGTGCCAGTGACAGGCTAAGGTCTGTCACACTTCATTTGGAAAGTGCCCATGGTTGTGATTAGAGAGCAGAGTACTCAGGAAATATGTTGTGGGGTTATTAGAAGGGACTTACTTTCAGTGTCAGCTCTTGAGTGTAAAGCCAAGTGACAGACTAAAAGCGTTCAAAGCAGCTCGTGGTTAATTCCATCTGCCAGTAACAGCTTCTTCATTACAAGGAAAAGGAGGGAAGGAAATACAAAGAAAGCCTCATATAATATCCCTATGAGTTTTCAAGCTTGCTTTCTGTCATATATAATTGCACTTATTGGTTTCCATTTATAATCCTGTAATTCACTTAGTGAATGTAATTCCTGTTTTTTTCAGAAGCAGTAGGAATTCTGATGGAAGACTTAATTTTATATGTTTTGGCCCAATTTTAAAAAGGCATTTTGATGCCTGATTCTTCTAAGGGATTTTGTACTTAAGTTTTACAATAGCTGCACGGGATTAAACCAGACATGCTTTGGTAAGAAGAGCTTTGTGCAAGAGGGATGGCAGTCTCAGGAAACACCCTGGGAACAGAGGATAAGACAGTGCCACAGTAGGCACTTACTTGGCATTTATTTAGTTGTCTTTCTCAGCAATCTCTGAATTTATCTGAAATTCTCTCATCCTGCCAATTACATTTCGTGTCCAGTGCTTGTGACTGACAAAAGCTGGCAAGAATTGCAATTTTTTGTATTATTTCTCTGTTACTTTTGATGCTACGAAAGTTCAAAGCTTTGAATCAGTTTTGACTGTACTTTGTGTTCCTTGGAATTTCATGGAAAATATTGGCATTGTTTAACACACAGACTGAAATTTGATGTGCTCCTGGCGCAGCTCGTGTAGATTCCTGACCTCTGAGATGGGTAAGAGCAGTTTTGCTTCAAGTTTCTGGAGACCAACAGGGGAGGGGGGACAGCCTTTGCCTGGGTTGTTACATCATGCTGCCATGGGCACAGTGGTCATCACAGAATCATAGAATCATTAAGGTTCATAGCAAGGATGGGAATATTACTCTCTCTCCTAGTTAGTGATGGCTTTTCTCTTAGCAAGGGAAAGCTTTGAACCGAAACGTAGCAATTTGTTTCTCTATTTCATAAAGAATTGTTTCTAATTTTTATTTTTAGCAAGAACATTTAAAGTCGTCACATGTCATACATGAAACAGAAGTCTCAGAAGTTTTGAGTATTACAGGTTTCTTGATTCAGAGAGTTTTCACTTTCTGTCTCTAAGAAAGGAGCTACTTGAGGTGACTGCTGATTCTGGGACTTGGAAGAAAACTTGAAAGCGCTGCCTCGTGGGCAAACTGGACAGAACAAATCTGATTTACAGACTAGTGTTGGATTTCTGAAAGCACTTAAGTAGTTTAAGACCACAAGTACCATTGCCTTGAAAGTCAATAAGATGTTTTTGAGAGTCCAGTCAGTCATTTTGCAACACGTAAATTCTCCTGCAGCAAAGGCAAGCAAAAACTGCAGTTACTGGCTGCCCTCACCAGATTACATCCTCACCTCATCTGGATCTTCTTACACACAATCATGGGAGGTCATGCCTTTAGCAGTACCGTGGGGCACCAAGGAAAGGTCTGTTCCAGCAGGTTTAAAATCTTAAAAGAAAATATCTAGAATGCAAAAATTTCAGCACGGGCATACAAGATTTGGAGGAAAATCTTTATTGGTTATTTATAGACTGGAGTTGCATTGCTTCTTTGCCTTTGGATATTTCTGCGCTGTACTGCTCCCAAACACATGAGATACCAACAGGGTTACTCAGGAGTCGTGGTGAATTTTATTGTTGTTTTTTGTGAAGGCTCATTTTGTCTCTCCTTAGGCAGCCAACTGAGATATTTTCGGTAGGCTTTCCATGTATTCAAGGAAGAAGGAAGGGAAATATTACAAGGTGTGAACTTTCCTTTGTATTCATAGTGTAACAAAGCACAGCAAGAACAATAGAGTCATGGGCCATCTTTTAGTAGTGGAATTACCTTTTTTTCTAACTAGAGACTTACAGTCAGCGCTAACAAAAACATATTCCTGGGTAACAAGAGTGTTGGAAGGCAAGCTACCCTTTGAATCTCTTGCAGCAGATACAAGGTTTATAATTACATGATGCTGATGCAGTTTGTACTCGTTTTAATGTTATACCAAGTGGAGAAAGAGAAGATTCACTGTTCCAGGATACTTAGGTTTTTATTGTATTTAATTCTTATTGGAAATGTAGCTGTAATAGCTGGTGTGTTTTCTCTCCCTGGGCTGCCTTTCCTTCCCTGCTATCATGCTTGGAAAATGCAGAAAGTGTCACAGCAAGACCATTGCATCTGTATTGCTGTGCTTTGACAGCTTCTCAATTTCTGCCCACGAATTCTTATATGTGCACTGCAAACACAGATATTTAAGTTTGCATTTTGCTCTTATTTAGTAATATTATTTATTTATAACATAAAATAAAAATTAATGTATCAGGTCTCTGTAGCATGCTTCCAGACTACCCGGTGGAATATCAACTGAAGCAGTAGAAAACTCGTCGAGGAGAGCATTTTCCTCCAAACCCATTACAGCTTTTCCAGAAGGGGCTAAAATTAAGGTTGGAAATGTGCCTCTTCTTCCTTCCTTTCCTAACAAGAAACCTGGTTTTGTTGCCAGTCTAACAAACCCATCTAATCTTTGTAAGTCTACCAGCTCTCATTTTTCTTTTTCTAGTCCTGTAGTATTTTCTGCTTTTTGCTGAAATGATTGTCCAGGGGAGGTAATGAGTTTTGTGGGAGCAGGAGGCTGGTCAGACATTCGATAATGATGACTCTGGTGGCAGCTGCAGAGGCACAGGGAGAGCTGTGGACCTGCAGAGGGCTGGGGAAATAGATGTTCTCACCTCTGAGGGCTCTCCCTAGCACGGCACGGATGAGAATGCATTCGCTGGTGCTGGGAAGATTAACAGCCCTGTGGGGGTGGGTGCTCTGCTCACCACAGAATTTGGTGTTCTAACACCAAACGTGGCAAAAGCCTGTGTGTCTCTATGTCGCTGTACCCTCGATGTTTGTGTGCACCTGTCCTCGAGGAACAGCGCTCCGTGCTGCTGCTTCCACAAGGAGAACTCTAAACTGTGGCCAGGGACGCCCTGTACTGGGGACAAACCCACGAGTTTGTCCACTCAGTGAAGAGTTTGAGGCTGAAGACATTTGTGGCTGATTTTGAATCAGTGCTTATTTGTGCCTTAGCACCTCGAAGAGTTTGTTCAGGAACAGTTCATCCTGTTGAAAGCATCACCTTCTGCTCTGCCAAGGGCACTGCTGGCTGCAGTTACCTGGCGCCCTGGGACACATTTCCAAACCAGTGAAGCTCTTGGAAGGTTTACTTCAGACTTCAGTCTGTCCTTATCTCCAACACAGCCATATAACAAATACCTGTTCCTAACACAAAGCAGATGGGCTCTTTGGGGCAGTGCCTCAGCAACGAGCAGAGTTAAGGCCATTACACTACAGCGACAGCAAACAGCTTACTTGGCTCTTACAGGTTACTTTGCTCCTCTTCCTGAGCATTCCCTGAGCTGCATTTGTTTATGGTCTTCTGTCACAAAATGGTTGGTTTCTAGAAAGGACCCCTGGCAAAGAGTGAGCCTTTGCATCCCCAGGGGCTTGGTCTTTGTAAGAGGTTATTTCCCCTCCCTCTAGACCCCATCCTAAAGGACTGAGTCGAGTTTTGCTCCAGGCGCCCAGGGTCGGACCTGTCAGAAAGGCACAGTCAGTGCCAGTGTTGCTGAGCTGGGCTCAGCCTGCAGGGCCAGGGAGGCTGAGAGTTTCCAGGTGGTGTAGGACAGCCTCAGGAGGGGATGCTGCACATCTGTCCTGCATCTGCCCCGCCTGCAGCACAGCTGCGGCTGGCAGCGACGCGCTGGGGAGATCTTAAGGCTGCTTATGACCTCGCAGGGTGAACATCTCCAGCCTTGGAGGGTCAAAGTCTTTGCTATTCACCACAAGTCCAGCCTTCTAGAGCCATAAACGAACCTTAATTAGATAGCATAAAACTAGTACATGAGAATTCTCTTAATTGGGACACCACAGTGGATCCTATTACCTCCCTTAAATGAAAAGTAATTTATTCTGTAGAGCTTTGAATGCAGCATGTTCACATGTGGTAGGAAGAACACATGGCAGATAAGTCTAAAAAGGCAAAATAAAATATCAATTAAAGTTATAGAATAGTCACTGTATTTTTTTTTGTCTTGTATTTTTTACTCTTTTTGGGATAGCTTATTTGATAAAAGACAAGAGATGAGTGTTTCATGCCTAAACCACACCTGGTAGAACATCATTTTGCTTCTCAATACTGACCAAATGTTGCCATTAAGCAGAATATTTGATACTGCTGTCATGCTCAAGTAGCAGCTCTTGTCAATTCATGCCATTAAACAGAATTGCTTTCCTTGAGGAAAACCCAATTAAGAGAACTCTGAGTAACAGTGAGTCTGCTGTGCTCCTGATGCTACTGATCATGCAACTCATCCCTTTGATGACTGTTCAAGGCCCTAAATCAGGCCAAAGGCTTCCATGAAGATAGCTCAACTTGCCCTGTATGCGAACACGTGTGAAAAAGGAAATAATGAACTTTTCATTTTGGATTTAGAGCTCCTTATTCAGACTTTGAGTTCATATTCTGCACATAAGGGCCTATCATGCAAGCTAAAGTATGAAGGAATAATGTTCAAGTATTTGTAGTTAACACGAGATTAATGAAATAGATGTGTGGAAATCAGTGCCCTGATGTTTCATATAACAATTAACATGGAAATTATTCACTTTTTCATGTGAGTTTTGGCACAAGGATTGGCAAGTCTAAAGGTTTAAGATCAGAGATGATTATCTGTGCTGTACTTCTGAGTGACAGAAAGGACCAATTGCACAGAGCTTTATAACAACTTATTTACTTTTACTGTGGAAACTGCCAGATTTTTCTACCTTCAAAAATTCTTTTATTTCAAATCTGATTTGATAGGAGAATGGAAGAGTTGATTATGAGAGGAAAATTGACCTTTTGTTCTGAATTTAAAACACATTTCCATCTTCTGCACAATTCTCATGTTTTTTATTACCAAAATCAACATTTATCTCTCAACAACAGAAAGGGCGAATGTGATTAAACACCCACTCACTTGGAACAAGTGGTATCTTGATTTGTTTAATTTAGAACATCTAAAGCTGTCAGTGACTTGCCATCTGCTGAGGGTACCTGCTGTAGCCTGAAATGCCCTCACAGCCACTGGTGACATAGGTTCACACCAGGTTCCCTCCTCCGTATGAGAACGTATTTGTGTAGTTTTCACCTGGATAAAAACTGAGAAACATAAATCGCCTCAGAAGGTGTAAATTAATTGCTCCCCAAATCAAATTTGTAATGCCTCTGAGTTAATTTATCAATGCTGTGGTAAAAAGAGTCATGGCATTCAAAACTGACTGCGTATGCCCGAATGAAATCTTTCATTACGCGAGTATTCCTGAGAGACGTGGATCCCAGCTGCCTCGTCATTGTTTCGCAAAATGTTTCTAAGTGGGCACCGGTTTAAATTAATGCTAGAGGATGGAAATCTAATATTTTTTGGTTTGTTTTGCAAACAAGGCATAGTCATTGTGATGGGGGTGCAGCTTTGGTAGGGCAGAAGAGACTTAAGCTGCTCCCCTTCCCCCACCTCTGGAGTGGCTGGTTTGAGTGGCAGGTGCTTTATGCCATGGGAAGGCGTTGAAAGTTGCTTTCTCAGCTGCATCTTTTTTGCAGATAAGTACAAAATATCAGTTCCTAGTTTTATCAACCTGGCACCTCTCATGACTATTGTGAAAGCTTCTGAGCTTGCTGTAGTCCAATATCTATCTTAATTTGCATTCTACTTGAAATTAAAACCAGCCTTTCCTAAACCAGTCTGAATTGGTAAAATCAGTGCCAGTAATAGAACAATTAGTTGAATGCTCTTTGAAATAACCTGTGGAAGAAAGGTAAGAATGCACTACTCTTAAATGAGAAATATAATGCCAGAGATTGTGTTAAAATTAAAGTAAAACATAAAACATAGCCAACAAAATGATGTAATGCTGGTTAACAATTTCTGTTCCATCTATAACTTGGCATCAAATGCTGCAGACGTACAAAAAGCTGGCATAAAGCCCACAAAAGCTAGCAGAAGTCCTTTCTCTGGCTTCAGTAGTACTGCTTTGCAGAAGAAGCTGATTTTTTGGGGGTATCAAGTATACAATAATTTATTTTTTAAAAAAACCCAGGAGTTTTTCATCTTGCGGTATTACAAATCATGGCAGGTTTAAGATTTTTCTTTGTAAATATACCTAGTGCAGATTCAAGCATTTTTCAGATTAAATTCCAAAACTTGGCCTGTGTGTGACCATGTAGTGCCTTGGGAAAGAAGGAGAGTTATTTTAGAAATAATAGAGAAAGTATACATGGAATGCTTTCAAAACCAGCTCAGCTTTTCAGAGTGTAGGGGAAAATACTCGTATTTATGGCCCTTTAACCCCACTCCCCAGTTCCTTTGCAGAAGCATGTTGTGTGCCTTTAGATTTACCATGCATAAATGGCACGGTCAGCGTGGAAAACGCATTCCTGGTAGTTTTCTCTTCTTGCTTTTATATTTTTGTCAAGGGTCAGGAGCTCTACTTGGGGCCTAATTCTCCCACTCCTCTGGGCTGTGCAGCTGTGGGCAGAGCAGATGTTGGCACTTGGGCCCAGTCGAGTAGGGCCGGGCACCTGGGCACAGTTCAGAGGGATCTCGTGTTTAGAACATTAACAAGTTTTGCCCTGCTTTTCTAGCTTCCAAAATCCTGCCCAAAGGCTCTCTGTTTTCATCTCCCTCGTGGCTCTCCAGAGCTTTTCCCACACTATGAAGTGTCCGTGGCTGCAGGGTGGTTGTCTGGAGTGCCCTGGGTGAGAGCCACAGCTGCTGCTGGCACTTGGGTTTGGCATAATGCCCTGAGAAACACTTCACTTACTCAGGTTAAAACTCTAGCTCTAATTGAGACACTTAATAGTTTGGAAATTCTCTGGTGTAAAGAAAAACTAGTAATGTAGGGAAAAATACCTTTGCTATCCAACGGATTTGGAAAGAAACTTCTGCAGATAAAATTTGAAGTGAAGGATTTAGTAGATTTGACTTTTCACAGCTTTGAGCCCACTCCTTGGTGGAAAGAACAAGCAATTTCACTTTCCTGTGGCCCAGTTCCCCTGTACAGAATGAGGACAAACTCAGCTCCTCGGACACGAGGTTAGTCTGCCTTGTTGGTTTAGGCTGTAAATTCTCAGGTGCTCTGTGTCTGTGCACAAACGGGCCCGGCCCACAGCCCCGGCCCCTGCTGTCTCTGCTCTCATCTTCCTCTTGTAGGATGAAGAATGAGACATCCTGAAAGCATCATTTTGGAAAACCACATATGTTTGGAGTCTAAATGACATTTGACTTGGTAAATAGATCCTACAAACCAGGTTTTGTTCTCAGGTGAACCCAGTGGCTGTGTGCCTTGTCACTCCTGGGGCCGTGTTTTCTTTGGGGTATGGATTCCAGCTGAGGGTTGTCTTGCAGGAAAACTGGAGCAGAGCAGGGCTGGCCATGGCCTAGAGTTTTCTATCTGAGCTACAGTTCTCTGTGTTTTCTGTGCAACCCAAGAAGCTTGTTTCCTGCTGTCTGTATTTCTGGAGCTGTGCCCATTCAGGTGTTTGCTCCCTAGGGCTGCAGTGCAGGGGAGCAGGGGCGGCACAGGAACTTGCCCAAGGAGCATCCCCTGGCTGTGCCCTGCGGTCACTCCCCGGTAGCTGATTGTTACAAATGGATGTGGGTGTTTAGCTGAGTCTCTGCTTTTGGCCCAGGCCTCTGGCAGCAGGCAGGAGCTTTACTGGGGTGGCCAGCACCTCAAAACCCACTTTTGTTCACAAGTTCTTTAATAATGGCTGATTCAGTCCATTATAGAATGAGTTATTTATTTAATAGACAAATAACAAACAGACATAAGACTTAAAACAAACTATATGCTACACAGGAATAGGAATACAAAGAACCTACTAGTAGGTATACACAGCGCAAGGTTAAAGGTACCATTAATTTTACAGCTAGGGAAGAAATAATATAACTTAGGATCCAATGTATCTTACCATCCAATTGTTGGTGGGGCACAGATGGAGATCCTTTCCCTCAAGTCCCAGGAAAGTAACCGCAGAATCTGCGTCCAAACTCCGGGGAGAAGTCTCCCACACTCCCAGGGTGTGTGTGTAGAAGGCTTCTGCCTCCGTGAAAACTCGTGTATCTGTTATAGTTTGTAAAACAGTGTCCCTCAGTCAAGAATATCTCTGTTATCTCTTCCCACATCTGCTCTCCAGACTAAGATGTTGATTCTTAGGTGGGGCTTGAGCCCTTTTGGTGCCAGAGAAGACCCCTTGCTGGGCCTTTCAGCCCCTGGGTTGTCTCTTCCATATCTGCACCAACCATCTGTGCTAGAGAGGGGGAGGATATGTCCTGCCACACTGATGCTCTTTGGTTGACCTTCCCAGCACTCTCACCTACCTTGGTCTCTCCTACCTTAACAAAGCACAGTGCTTGCCAGACTGGTACAAAATATCTCTCTTTCAGAGTGCTGTTTGTTTGCTTATAAAAAAAATAAATTGTAATCTTGATAACAGGTTATAAAATCATTCCTTGAATAGGAACGTTTATTCTTATCCTATCAGTAGAAGTGTCTGGCTAAGGGATTTGGAATCAGTCAAATGATTCATATTATGGGTAAATTTTATCACTTCTAGAGCAAGGAAGAGAGTAATTTCCATTTCTTTTTTAGCGCACTGTGAGCCAATTTGCTTTGAGGTTGATCTATAGGCTAAATTGTGGGGATTCACGCTGCAGACTGTTTTGATGGAGAAGTGTGTGTGGGGAGAGTTAAAATGCTTATCCAAATGTTTAAACTCCTTATTCTCCCATGCCCTCAGTGCTGCATCTGATACCTTTTTATTTAATCAGTTCTCAGTGTCTCTCCTGCACCATTTTTATTGCCTATCAAGTCATCAGAAAGGGTTTTTTAATCATCGTCTGCTTATGGCTCTCCTTCCCAACATCTTTACAAAACCGGTACCCAGATCACAGAATCACAGAAAGGCCTGGGAAGGGACCTTAAATCCCATCCCATTCCCACCCCTGCCATGAGCGGGGACACCTTCCACTGTCCCAGGCTGCTCCAAGCCCCGTCCAACCTGGTCTTGGGCACTGCCAGGGATCCAGGGGCAGCCACAGCTGCTCTGGGCACCCTGTGCCAGGGCCTCACCACCCTCCCAGGGAACAATTCCTTCCCAGTGTCCCACCTAACCCTGCCCTCTGGCAGTGGGAAGCCATTCCCTGTGTCCTGTCCCTCCATCCCTTGGCAATTGTCTTTCTCCATCTTTCCTGCAGCTCCTTCAGGCCCTGCAAGGCCACAGTGAGCTCACCCCAAACTTCTCCTCTCCAGGCTGAAGCATCCCAGCTCTTCCAGCTTTTCCTCCCAGCAGAGCTGCTCCATCCCTCTGCTCATCCTGGAGCCTCCTCTGGCCTGGCTCCAGCAGGTCGTCAGATGTTTACACAGATGTTTGTGTGACAGTGCTGTAGTTGGGACACTGGGCAGTGTTGCTGTGGGGCTGCTGTGCAGTGCAGTGTAGACCTTTCACATCAAATCGAGCTATTCAGGGCTAAGAGTAAGCTTTGCTTTTAAATCATCTTCTTTGAAAACCACTGTTTTCATTTTTGAAAGTGGCCTGCATGCCAGGCCTCTACTTTAGTGTCTGAATTTTCCCCCCAGGAGCAGTGGGACACAGGACTTCTCGAAATGAATGTAACAGAGATTCCTCCTATTTACAGGAACCTTCACAGCACCCTCTCTCCTGACCCCCGCTGTCTGAAATTGCTCCTTCCATAACAAGTGCTTTTCAGAGACTGTTTTCATTTCAGTTAGATGTGTTTGCTGACCATGTCAATTTTTGTTTAAAATGGTCCATATGTGCTGTTTGCAAGGCAGCCACTTTGCTTATAGTTCTTAAGTTAAAGTGACAATATCAAGGTAGTAAGGCTTAATAACTGATCCTCTTGGGAAATAAAAAACCAAAGCGCCCAAAATGAAAAACCTCATAGAATTCCATTCAGTTGTTTTTTTTCCTACCGTTTTAAATAAATTACACTGCAAACCTCTTTTTTGGGGGGAGGAAGACAAAAAGTTGGAGAGGCAAAAAATTAAAATATTAATCAAGGGCACAGAATTCATTACCAAAAAAATATTCAAAGAATATGCAAGATGAGAGCAGGATAAAATGACAATATACACCTGAGGAAAACCAGCTAGTTTTAAAACAGTTTTTAAAAAAAGAAGATACAGCTGTATATGCATTACGGTTGTTTTATGTTCGTGCAGCTGCACAAGGCTTTAATAACAAACCCCATTTTTGTACAGAACTGTCCTGGTTATAGCCTTTGTGGCACCCTGGAGCTTGGCTGGACGCACTGCACGGTCTGTGCGCGGCGGAGCCCGGAGAGGGAAGCGGGACAGTGGCTGAGACACGGCAAACCTGTTTGCATCAGCTGCTCCTGGCCAGGAGAGGAGAGAATCTGACCGATGCCAAGACCTCTCACTGAATCCTTGGGAACAAAACAGCAGTCTCTGGATTCTGTAATAAACCAAATTGCAGCCCCACTGCTGGATTTTCCCTTTGTGAGTGCTCCTGAGGGATGCAGTGTGCCAGCTGCCCTTATCTCCCAGGGGTACTTCCCTGGAAAATGCAGTGTGCTGCTGTTCAGATGCTTGCCCGGGTGCTGGGATAACAAAGGCACCTCACCAACAAAGGAAGTTGAACCTTTTCATCAATTGCATGTAAAATTCAGCAATAGGAGAGAACAGCCATTACAGAAACGGCTCTGACACCATGTAACTGCTTCTTTATATGTCTAAATCATTACAGTGCAGTCTGCGCTGAGAATATCTAACCTATTTGCATTTCATTTATTTTGTCAGTATTTCAGAACTGAATCCGGGAACAGTTATTTTATTTCAGCATACTTGCAAGTTCCCATACTACAGATAATTTTATTTTTAAAAAAATACTTTAGAAAAATAACTATTAAAGCTATTGTCCTTTATTTGAACAAATATCTAGCATTTTCTTGTTTGATAAATGGAAGAAGTAAACTTTTTTGAGTGTTATAAGCATAGACTTGTAAGTGTTCCTCAAGCACCGACTCTAATGTCGACGTCCTTCTTACCAACTCATCAAATGGACTTGTTCAGTCCTTGTGCTTTGCTGCCATTTCACTTATTACTAGAGGAATCAATATTCTTTCAAGTATAACTTGGTAATATACAAATGAGTATCACAGGGTACGTATTTTGCATGGTAAACAATTATGGAAGCCGAAAAAGTTCTCTGTGCCTCTGTTCCAAAATTTTATACTACTTATAATTCAGTACATGAACCGTTTAATTCACTGTCAACAAATTGCTCATGAGCCCCTTGAAAGCCAGTCCAGTTTAATAATATTAGATGACAAGAACTTTCATAAAAATTAACTTCAGTATCTTTCCTCATTAGTGAAGGCATGTCAGACATAAAGAACCCTGTAATTACTCTGTAGGAATACTTTATATTTGTTTTTAATCAAGACATTTTAAAAAGTCGTTCCTTTTGAAGGTTCACTGGTGGCAGTTATTGAACAGCTATTTAGGCCAGTTTTGTTATATTTCCTCCATTTAGCTGGGTAATTCACCAAACTGTGGAGACACTTCACTGTGTTCAGGGATTTGCAATTTAAGTAATCTGTTTTTATTTGGGACATTTCAGACTTATTGCAAGCTCTTTGATCATCTGGATTTTGTAAGTGATAGTTTTGCCATTGCTGCTTTCATGTCTGAGAGAAAAGGTCTAAGAAAAAGACCTTCACAGTCACTCATTCATTCCTTTCTTCTACCCAGGTGCCCCCATGTTACCCACGCAGGAAACCCCAACGCTGCCTTGCTTTAAAATGCCATGAATAAGTAACTTACCATAATAACTACATTTAAAGAATTCTCTACCAGTAAAGAGGTTTTTTAATTTCACAGGAGACTGAAACAAATATAGATGCCTAGTCTTGGAAATTTGCATGCCTTTGGAAGATTGAGATTTTGTCCTGGGAGATGAATTTTCCTTGGTGGCTCCTACTTGCCTGAACTCTTTCAGCAACTCCTCTCTATCCTTTTCTTTTGACACATTTTGCTGCTTGCCTTGTCCTGCCACTATGAAACCAGAACATCATCTCGCCACCAAACCCCTTTTACCTGGGTAATATTTACGTCAAATTTCCCTTTTCTCTGAATTCTCTTCTCCTCTTGCTGTTATCAGGGAGCTGCTTTGTTGGAGAGGCTCCAGGCTAAGGTGCCGGGGGAAGGGCTGAAAGCTGCTGGGCGTGGGCAGTGGGGAGAAACAGAGAGTGAGAGAATGGAGAATCTCCACCCCACCTAATGAAAAGACTGCTTTTTGTACCATCAGGCTGCATTCTCCAGGGAAGTGAAAATCCTTTGTTGCTTTGGATAAGTTTAAAAACTCAATTCTCTTTATGAAATCTGCTTTTTTGTCATTGTGGTGGGTTGTTATTTTCCTTTTTCTTTTTTTCTTTTTCTTTTTCTTTTTCTTTTTCTTTTTCTTTTTCTTTATTTTTGATGTTGTTTTGGGGTTTTGGGGTTTTGTTTGTGTTTTCTTTTTTTTGCTTTGATTTTTTTTGGTTTTGTTTTGGTTTGGTTTTTTGTTTTTGTTTTCTTCCCGTTTTTTGTTTGTTTGTTCAGAGTTTTTGTTTTGTTTTGTTTTCCTGGAAAATGAAAATGCTTCCATCAGTCAAAAATGCAGCCCAACAGACCTTTCAGTCTCTTCCGCCCCTGGTCTTTTGAGTGATGCACAGCTTCCTCTCTTCTTGAATTACTGACTTACTACCTAACATGCATCCCTTCAAATGCAAATTTGTATATACACAACTTTTATCTGTATAATAATGAAAAGAAATCATACATTTTTGAGGTCTACTACATTTCATCTCTTTTATTTCCCATCACTCCAGGTCCAGCCTTTACGACATTTATAAGATTCTTTTACTTTTGAATTGAGTGCTTTTGCCATTGACCCAGCAGAGATAAATATCACCCTACAGGGATCCAAGCAGGTATGAATTTCCATGACCCCTTTCACAGCTGTCACATTGACAGGGGCTGCCTTTCCAAAGGGAAACTGTGACTCAGTTTCTAATACAAAGTACCTGCTCTTTAAACTGGTTTAAGAGAAATGAGTCAATAGGAAAGGAATTAAGTTAGTGAACCCTGCTCTTCTGTACTAGAAATAACTCTTTCCTTTTTGGCTAAGTCCAAGATGATGGGAAGTGAGGAGGCACCTGCATTACAGTTTGTGATTTTTAACTGACAGACAAGGGGCTTGTAAGGATTTAATCTTAATATCTTAATGCATCATGTTTTGTGTCACACTGAATTGTGTATCGTACTCTCAAATGGATTTTTAAATGTAATAGAAGGCAAGTCAGGTTGTTGATAAATAGGAGTGACATAATGTGCTAAAAATTAAAACTAAAGAGTAAATGTGTAGAAAGGTGAATACACACATCTAAGTGAACTTACAGATTTTCTTTGTTTTTCCTTCAGGAATAGGACAGCAATCTCTACCTCTATGTCATGATAGCTGAAGAGAAGAGTGGACTTTTGTCTTTCCACAGAAATGACTGTCATTAATCCTATCCATGTCAAAATTCATGATCAGCAGCTGTCCAGCCAGGTAGCAGAGGGAGCAGAGGAGTTCATTCTTTCCAGGAACCACTCCTACAGTTAGGGGACATATAAGATATTCTCTAGTTCTTTTTATACTACTTGCAAAAAGGATTAATTTTTTTGCTTATTTCTAGGTACTGTTACGAGGAAAATGAAGGACCTACTAAGTGTGCTGGATGATGTCTAACTCTTGACCACGCTCTCGGGCAGTTGCAAACCATCCTGTGATGGCTGTAGTTTGGTTTGAAGCCTTGTGGACAAGGTTTGGCAGACTCAGACATCACGATGTGTCCCTCCCGTGCTGCTGGGGGAATGCAGGGAGCCCAGACCCTGGGGATGTGCTTCCATTGAAGCATTTACTAACAGTCATTGCTCAGGTGTGTGCTTCCTGGGCAGATCAGAACTGTTCAAACAGTGTCAAACACTCATCCTCCTCTACCTAAAACCAAAATTTCTCTCTTGAGTTGGGTTCTGTCATACTAGGAGAACCAAGTTCCAAATAATGTATGGAGCCCAAAGGACTCGCCTGTTTTTTGTGGAAGGTGCTCAGCTCCAGTGATGACAGGGAAATGTAACAGTGAGTAAATGGATGGCTGCATAACAGATCTGTTTGAAAAGAAAATGGAGAAAAACAGGAACCATTCCTTGGATTTGAATATCTGTAGTGTTTTAAGAGCTGATTGCAATGTTCATGCTGTCAATGTGTTTCTTGGGAAAAAGGCAAGGAATGCAGGAAGGAACACCAGGAGAAAGACTTTCAGTGGCATGAACATGTGCACCTCACCTGCTGCTCTGGCATTTCTTTTATGCTCAGCAGCCCCACAGAGTTCCATGGCATTTGGAGAATTCCATTATGAAGCTGAAATCAGGGAATGACTAGATTGATCAAGGTATGTGTTGAAGCCTGAGAGATGTGAACCGCTGCAGGAAAATTTGGGCTAGTTTCTTGAGTTCAGATATATTGGACTCCACCAGGACTCCAAGTATGGAAAATAATACTCAAAACCTAAATCTGAAATCAGGGTCCTGCAACGCAGAAATGTTCCCAAAGTGCTGAGCCTTTAGGACAGAACTGGAGCATTCAGACATGAGCAGCTTGGAAGATAGTTTGATTTTAAAGCAACATTAATAAGGATTAAGGTACATAAATTTCCTGCCTCTAAAATGGGATTCTCAAGCGGCTTTATGTAGCTAAGAATATGTATAGGAAATCTCTTTTATCATAAGCATATTTCCCTTATGGCATGTTTCCTGTATGATCTCTTGAAACAGTTCTATTTTTAGGTGTGTTATTTAAAATGTCTTACTGATGGCACATCTAAGCATTGCTAAAAACCTCTCAAGTGCTTTAATAGGAATGATTTTAAAGCATTTTTCTGGCTTAGCTGCAGCTAGAAATAACAGAAATGAGAAGCCATTAGGAAGCCAGTCACACTTCCTTAAAATTGATACTAAGCTGTTCATAACACATTCTGAACAAAATAACATTTTTTATTTGTTCATTATAGATTGTGCCTTCAGGAGAATGGATTTTATTGCAGTAAACTAAAATAGTTATGCACAAAATAAATACATGACAAAACAAGAGGCAGAAGAAGAATTTTAAAGACCTGCATACTGTAGAGTGTGAAACGCAGTTCGAGTAATGAGACTGGCTCGGCTGATGTCCACGAGAAAATCTGAGTGGGAACCTGCAGTTACAAATGTCTTGGTGACGTGTGGGACTCTCAGAGAAATGGAAGTACTGGAGTACAAGAAAATGAATGTTTGACATGCATTTCGTAGTTACCTTCTTCAGTTGTCTTTCAATTCTTTCCTCACTAGTGGCTGTTATCAGCAGTAATGCAGACACGACTGCTCGGTGCTGACAAGCCCCCGAACACAAGGTGCACGTCTCTGAAGACTGGGTGCACAAAACAAGACAAGCAGCGGCTTTCCCCCATGTCTCAGTGTCATTGCAGCGACAATACCACACCACTGTGTACGGCAAGGGCTGTGAAGATTTTAAAACTGAAATTCAGAAATATCAGAGGGCCTCACTGAATTCTGTCTACAGGTGCTGCTGCCCTAACAGCTCCTCCAGGAATCTGAGTGCTCAAGTGCTCTTTTCACCCTCTTGCCTGGTAAGCCTGCACGTCTGCCAGCCCTCCTTTGTGCAAGCAGGTGTCTGCTCAGGCCAGCCCACACATGGCACACACCTCTCTCCTCATCCCTATCTTATTAACCTTTGGTGGCTCATCACTTCCTTTGGCATGGTCACAGGATTACAACACAGCAGCTTTAGAAAAGCCCCCCAGTAATTTTGTATTTTAGCCAGTACAGGAATGTAAGACTCTGCTGGCCAAATTAGCTCTGTGCACTGCAGAACCCTGCTGGCAGTAGGGAGGGCTGTACTGTAGGAGTGCTCCTCCTGACAAGGTTGGACACTTGAAAGTTGGTGACTGATCCTAAAGGCGTTCCCAGAAAGTGAACAACGTGGTACAGACCATTTACAGAGCAAAGAACTTTTGTTGTTAGCTCATCCTCCCAAGTGGTAAAACACACTACGTGAAGTACTGCTGGCTCTGCATGAGAATCCTAATTACTGTCCCATTCCTTGCCAGGTGATGGAGTGACAAAATGCAAAGCCCCAGACTGTGCTGTTTCTTGCTTGTTTCCCCAGTCTCTGAAGGACTCTTACATTTAGATCTCATTACAGGTGTGCACCAAAATTGAAGAAGTCCTTCAAAAGTCTGTAATGTGGACAGTTGTGTTTTATTTGAGGCAGTTACAAAGTGGCAGGGTCTTCCTTCGCTTCCTTTCCCAGGCTCAGATGTTACATTTTCCTTTGTAAAGCATTTACCAACTCTTTGGGTTTCCTTTCAAATGCAGCATCAGTTCAGACACAGAGCAGGTGCTGACAGCCACTCACACCATGCTCATAGCACTCATCTCGTGTGGGACATGGTGCAGCAACTGTCCTGCTGTTTCTCTGCTCTAATAAATGAGGAACCTGTGGGTAAATTACAGCTTGTGGTGCATGATCACGGACATTGTAAACGGCTGCACCGCAGTTGTCTTAGCAACAGCCACAGCCCACAAGCTAAAGAACAGCTTCTTAACTCACAGGCGGATAAAGAGACATTGATGCTTTGTCTCCACACGGGAAAATACATGCACATTGTACCAAGTGTTCTTCTCCCCACTAGGATTAATTTATAGGGAAAGCTGGTGATAAATATACATTTTGTCTGTTACATGACCAGCCTGCATCCTCATGCATTGTGGGACACTGTAACCAAGAGGACATGTGCACAGTAAATCATCGGCAAAAAGCAAAATGCCCTTATGCTACCTGACTGAACAGGAATGTACTCTGTACACATCAAAAAAATCTTGCCAGGACCCTGCTGAATTGTCCCAGAGAGAGCTTGTCAGGACTGGCCTCATTCACAGATGGCTGGTCCAAAGGGAAGACCCCCTAAGTGTTTCTGGCTTTGGATCAGAGCTGTGTGTATAAAATGAGCTTTCAGAACCCATTCCCTGTGAGTGAGACCCACTGAAATGAAATAATTGATATAGGTGCCCAAAGTTGAATTATTCCACTGCTTTCCTAACGCATGTTTTTAAATACACTGACTGTGTGAGGCTGACAGAACGAATTTGGCTTGGGAGCCGTGTCGCTGTGCCTGCTACGGCTTTGTGACACAGCAATGTCTGTTTGCTGTGACTTTATCCTGGGCTGAAAGGACAGTGATTACTCTATCATGACAGGATAATTTTCAAAGATTTTACTGGGGATTATTAGTTTTACTGCTCTAATAAACACATAATTAAACAACGCCTCTGTATTATTGGATCCTAGTCTGCTTTGTACACAACGGATTTACAGCATGTCAGTAAATATTGGAACTGTGATGCAGTAATTAAGATTTACATAAACCTTCTCTGGGAGGAGAACGAGACATTTTTACTGTGAGACTCAGCTTAAGTGGTTGGAAAGTACCTGTTTTGTTCAAGTATAGCAATATATAAAAGACATAGTTTTGTTCAAGACTTCAGCCTTAAATACAGCATAGTCTGCACTTTGAGGGGATGAAGTTCTCCAAGTCAAGGCAGTACTCCCTGACATAAGCCAAGGCAAATGAACATCTAATCTTCAACCTGAGAGATAACCTTGAAGCAGGAGAACATATTTGGGAGCTCTCTTCCTCTACTTGGCTGTTACTGCTTTACTCAATTTGACATGCCCTGTATTGCCAAATGCTTTCCACCAAAGGACTGGAGCTGAGATGTTCAAACCTGACATTTGATTAAAAGCACAGCATCCTTAATTTGAAGTGGTGAGCCTTTTTCAGGGGGAAAAAAAGATCCAAAAAGATATTAAATTGTCAATCAAACAGATAGGAGTTTAGAAACCATAGTTTATGAAGTAGAGCAGACTTCAGGCTGCTCAGGGAACTAGTGAGTTAAATCTGGGGAAAATGCTGTGGCAGGTGCTGGGTCCATCACTGCTGGTCACTTGTTAAACATCACCTCCTAAAGGCACTGGAGCAGCAATTCCCAAATGTCAGAAGTCAAACAGATGAGGCAGAAGGGTGGCTTGGCTGATCAGGAATCTCCTCTTGGAAATTAAGCAAAAGAGGAAGGTATACACCCAGTGGAAGCAAGTTCAGGTGCCATGGGAACAATACAGAGGTGCTGCTCACCACCATGGGGAGAAAATCCACGCAGCCAAAGCTCAGTTGGACTTGAGGTTGCTAGAAATGTAGGGGACAATAAAAAAGGATTTTTTCAAATATTTTAATAGCAAAAGGAAGTGTAGAAATAACATTGTCTCGTTCCAGGATTTAATGGCAAAAGGAAGTGTAGAAATAACATTGTCTCGTTCCAGGATGAGGATGGTCACCTCACAAACAGGGATAGGGACAAGGTAGAGCTGTTTATTGTGTTCTCTGCCTCTGTCCTCAACACGGATCACGGATCCAGGGGGTATCAGTGCTCTGAGCTGGAGGACCACGACTGTGACAGTGATCAACTCCCAGCTGACCAAATTGTTTGGGATCTGCCACTCTAGCTGGATCCTTACAAATCTATAGGGCCTTATGGGATTCATCCAAGAATCCTCAAAGAGCTGCTGATGTCATTGCAAAACCCTTCTTGATGATTTTTGAGCAAGCTTGAGAACCTGGAGAGGTCCCAGCTGACTGGAAGCTGGCGAGTAGTATCCTGATTTTCAAGAAGGGCAAGAAGGAGGACCTCAGAGACTACAGGACTGTCAGTCTCACTTC